>CM022944.1:33770281-33988285 GCA_012931725.1 Litsea cubeba
CTATTATCACTCCCCGGCAACGGCGCCAAGATTTGGTCGTGCTGTCGCAGGCAGCCAAAAATAATAAGACCTTTACTCCTAAAAATATATGTAGTAGTGCGAGTAAGGATCGTTCCCACGGAGAGTGTTTAGCCAAATTTTATGCTATGTGATCAAAGATGGGGGTTTTGATTATAATGAAAAAAAATTGAATAAAAGCAAATAAAGAATAATAAAGTAAGAAATTCAATCAAATTAACAAGCATTGGTCAAAGTTAACATCCACCATTGGAAATTAAATACTGATCATTGATGCAAAAATAAATCAACTAATACTTTGAATATTCATCATTGGAATTAAATTCCTACCTCCTTAATTAGTTAATTAGAAAACACGCGCTCTAATTATCCCTAATTACTAAACAATCCAAGACAAGCACCAAAGATTTAATCTAGTAACAGCATTAAGGCCTTGAGAGATTGATAAATCTAAACAACACAAGCACACGCGGTTGCATTTAATTTAGCCAAGTGTTCTTCCTAATATATAATAATTTCCAAAGCAGCAAATTATTAAATATTAGTTGTTTCGCAAATTAGAGGGATCAAACAATTACGGATTTGATTTCTAATTTAGCAGTAGATTGCAATGAAAAATAAACTAGTATGCATCCTAGCAATTAAACGAAACAATCATGATAACAAATTAAGCACAGAAGAACAACCCATATTCAAAGCATAAATTGAATAATGAAAATAAATTAGATCTCACAGTATTTATTCCGAGGCTTCAGTCTTCTTCAACCAATTACATAAAATTAGCCACGCAGGGCCATACTAACTTGCAAAGAAAATAGTAGAAAAGAAAGAGAGAGAGAGAGAGAGAGAGAAACGTGCAATATAGTGCTGTGGAGAATGTTATTTATAGATGGCATGTATGGCAGAAAGAGGAGAGAAATAAGGTGAGGTGGCATTGGAGTTGGAAAAGGAGAGAAAGATGATTGGTTTAGATGAGGAAAGATGGAAAGAGAATCTTAAAAAGAGATAGAAAGAATCGTTGGAGAGTGGAGAGAAATTAGGGGAAAAGTACGGATGTGAGATGGAGAGAATTGAAGTGGCGTGGGATTTGGAGATAGAAATTAATAAAATAATAAACTAAATTCTAACTTAGTCAAAATCTTCTTTTTGACCATATCTTCTCACTCGGACTTCTGTTGGATTCGAACCAAGAATTAAAGTTGCACCATTTTTCGTTCCGGACAATATGAGCCCAATATTGGATATGTTCCGGAAAACTCCTGATTTCATCAAATTTACCACAATGCCCTTCTGCTTGATTCTTCATCCATTTAGCATCAAATATGAGCACTTCTCTTGCAACTCAGATCTGGAAACTTCTTGATTCAGCAAGAATCTCTCAAAACTCAAAACATAAAAGTTGTAGATCTTTTTCTTGGCGTTCCATAGCATCTTGAATCATCTCAATTGGAGTTTGGAGGAGAGAATTATGCCCAAATTACGAAGCGATGTCAAAACTGTCCAGAATCACTCAATTAGCTTTGTTTTGCACCCAGCACCTCCATTTGCATCCTAAACCAAAATATAAGAATAGTGAGTACATTTAGGCATCAAATAAGTATAAAGGACTAAACATTAATGGAGAAAAATATAACATTTTGCATTCTCATCAAACTTCCCATTTATGATCATTATATTCTTGTGATTACTAATGGATGTGGTTTTGTTTCAGAAATTTTCGAAAACTAACAATGGCAGCTTCACTAACCATTACTTTCGATGAAAACAAGCACCAACTCATGCTTCAACAGAAGCAAACCACGCGCACCTACAAGTGCCCCATCATCTGCCGAAGCATCAACTCCCTCGGCAATTCTCTGAACTCCGGGTCGACCTCGACTCCCCGGACTATCGTCTTTGGGACGCTGGGACCATTCCCACTTCCTGAGGAACAAACTGCTCCTTCCAAGAAGCAGAAACTCGCCTCTCAACGTGTCACTACCGTGACACCAAAGGCGAGCACCAGAAGGCCTGAAGCCCGTGGCAGCCCCACGAAGCCTCGACCTGCAAACAACCAGGTCTATCCCAAGACTTGGTCCCCAAGACCTTCACCAAAGCAAAGAAGGTCCCAAACATCCACTAAGCCAGCATTCCTGGCCCCACTCAAGGAGAACCAGTTCTACCCTCTTGCCTACATGAAAGAGGAGAAACCCGTCTCCAACCTGACTTCCAAGTCATCCCAGCATGAGCTGGCTTGTTCCTGCAAGCCCAAAATCAAGTCATGCATCACAAGGCCTCTACAAGCACCTGCTAAGGCCTACAAACCTGCAGTTCGACCCTTCATCTCTACAGGGGCCGAACTTAAAAAATTCAAAGCTTCGCTGCAACAGGCGAAGGACAGGGTTCGCATCCTGTCCTTGCCCAGCTACAAAGAAGACAGGCTCGGCTGCTGCGCCCGAGGGAGCACATCCTTCATCGTCAAAGCCCAGCCAGAGCTGATCGAAGCTCAAATTGCTCGTCGTATATGCCGCCGCGCGTCATACCGGCAAAAGAGACTAGAGAAGCAAAGGACCCAGCCTCCTACACTCCAAGTCTCTCCCAAATGGGTCGAAAAAGAAGGACCCAACCAAGTTGCTGCCGTCCATATGGTTGGAAAAACCAGAAGGCGCCAAAAATCAGCAACAAAAATCCATGTCCGACGTCCGATGACCCGCAGCGTCTCCAGGACAAGAAGACATTTAGAAGAATCCCCTGCTCCTTCAAGCAAAGGACAGCAGAGTGATCCTTCCTCAAGCTCTTCTTCAAAAAGAATGAGCCCCAGCTCAGTCACCAGGACAGTTTCTTCGTTCGAATCACGAAGGATGAATGTCTTGGCTACAAATTCTGAGCCACCACCCCGCAATCCACCTCCAGAAGATGCGATCACCCGCATCCAGCAGTTGGAACAGGGCCAGCAGAGGATTGAAACTCTAATGGAAAACCTTCTCCTCGCCTTCCAAAATTAGGCGAACAATGAACCTCCTCCGAATCATCAAAACGACGAGGTAAATGGAGAAGAAAATGAGTCACGCGCCCTTACCAAAAAGGACGTAGACAGTATCCTCGCCAAAACAAAAGAAGAGGATATACTCAAGGAACATGGGATCAAGCCACCATATCCCTTATGGATGGACTCGGTCCCATTCCCCACCAAATTCAAGCATCCTACTCTCCAAACATATACGGGGAAAGGATCAGCCAGACAGCACGTCATCCACTTCAAGATCCTGACGGGAGCTATCGCGGATCAAGATGCACGCAAGATCCGCCTCTTTGCAAGTACCCTAAAAGGTACGGCCTTCGATTGGTACTCCACTCTGCCGGAGGACTCAATCCAAAACTGGGCCATGCTAGAGACACGCTTCCTAACTCACTTCAAAGGTGAAGATCATCCCGCTACTATGGCTCAGCTGTGCAGCCTAAAACAGGGGGAGAATGAATCAACATATGACTTCATTCACAAGTGGAAATCAATGGCATACAAATGCTCTGATGTATTGCCACAAGCGTCGCTAGTCGACATCTGCCGAAACAACATGAGAGCTAGAATCCGCTCCATGATCATCGACAACAAATCAAAAAATCTGGGAGAACTCCTAGAAGCTTCCATGGAAGATGAAACGGTGATTAAAGACCTCAACAGTCAGAAATCATCAAGAAAAGAGCCGACCGCCATTGCAACCTCTAAACCAAAGAAAAAAGAGGTCCTCAATGTGCAGACCAAGTCAGCTCCTCAGCCACCAAAGAAAGCTGAAAATAAAGTTGCTGGTAAGAGACCTGAACTCTCAGATGCCTTCAAAGAACGAGTAGAGAAGAAATACCCGTTTGATGAAGATGTTGATGAAATCTTCGGGGCTCTTGTGGCAAACGGCAAGCTCACCTTGCCTGAACCAAAAAGACCGGGTGATGTTGGCAAAACCAACGATCCTCGGTACTGTCCATACCACCAGATGATCTCGCATCCTCTCAATCAATGCTTCGTTGTGAGAGAGAAAATAAATGAGATGTGGAAAAACGGAGTCATCACCTTTGAAAAAAACTATGGGTCTGCCTCCATCAACATGGTGACATGTGGACAAACATCAAAATCACCGAAGAAGAAGATCACTACTTCCTTCAAGGTGATAAACTCAATCCAAGCGTCCGAGGAACTGGTTCCTTACCCGACACCAGACGGACAACCGATATGGGTACATTCCGATCTCCTGGAAGATGAAAACTGGGAGGTCGTGAAAACAAAGCCTACAGCTCAACAGTGAAGGCAGGCTAGGAAATATCTCCTCAAGCTCAAACGGCAAGAGAAGACCCAGCCAAAACTAGAGGTCAAAGAAAAGGTAGAGACTTCCTCTACCGCTTCACTGGAGGCAACAAAAACATCCCTTCTAGAGACTTCAAAGGGGGTAAGGAAATTCACTCTCAGTGATTTCATGCCACCTCAATTCAAAGAAGCCATGCAGGAGGCATCATACTCTTGCAATTCGGTAGTTGGATTCTCCATTGATGGATACGAGTCCAGCGACACCGATGATGGATTCGAATCCAACTACACAGATGAGTGGGAGGAGTCCCTTGAAACAGGAGAATATCTTTCCGATGAAGAATGGGTTCCTGAGTCTCATCTTATGCCAGTAATCTGGTATAACCCCCTACAGCCACAAGGATCCTGGTCTGATGATGAAGAAGACCAAGAAGCTGTACAAGAAAATGCTGCTGACCCAGCACCTCTCATTACTCCAGTGGAAATCAACCATGTTGAGCCACAAAGAGTTGATGAAGAAGAAAATCCGGCTCCTATGCCTGATCTTGAAGAATATGCAAGGATCTTGCAGTGACTCGCTCTAGAACAAGAGCAAGAACGCGTCAACGAGCCTCCTCGCAATCCAGAGCCTGAAGTCCCTGAAGACCACCAGGTACATCCTCCCTTAACTCCTGAAAATGGAGAAAATTGCTGGATAGACGATCCTCTTACATCCGAGGATGAGTCTGACTCCGATCAGGCAACGTCTCCCGTCAGAGCTTCCTGTAATGTGATAATTCGGGATTATAGCTCTTCCGAAGCATCGTCTGATGAGAGCACTTACACTCTGGCGACGCCTAGCAATGTATCTTCTGGAGCCACCTCGTCTCACGTGACTTTCACTGAGATGACACCCTCTCAGGTTTCTTCTCCTGAGACTGTGACTTCAAAGTTCACACCCTTCCTGACTGAAGAATTCCCAGCCATTGATGCTTGGGACGATGAATTAGTCAACGAAGAAGAAAGGTTGCTGGATGCTGTTTAGGACTTGTTCCCGGAAAATGCTCCGTGCAACACAATCACTGAGGATGGCAACTCTGCTGCTGATTCATCCTCAGCAAATGAAAAACGACAGCCTCTTGATCCTGAAGACAATCTTCTAAACGAAGACCCTTCTCAAGAAGCTCTGGAAGTTGGTAGAGGCACCCGCTCTGGCCGGGACTACCACAAAAATTACAACCAATCTTCCTTTACATATGTAAATCCTTTGGGAAAAGATGTTGTAAGCGCCATGGATGATGGCGAAGCCCACATATGGCTTGCGACCGTCAATCTAAACGGGTCCTCCACAATCTCCTGAGAAGTTAGATCCTCCTTTTCTTGCTTTTCATTGTAGTTTTTATTTTTTCAAAAGAGACAAAAATCACAACTCTTGTCTTTCATTATTGATAAGGATTGTAAATCGGCTATAAACGCCAAAATCGGCTATAAACGCCAAAAATCGGCTATAAACGCCAAAATCAGCTATAAATGCCAAAAAAAATCGCCTTTCATGGCAAACCAAGAAAATGTCTCTTTTCTTAAATATATGTGCAATGGAAAACTTGAAAGAAGTTGATTTCCTTTTTACTTGCGAAGGCTGATCTCCGGATCACCACTTGCAATTCCAAGTAAAATAGAGAATCTGGCACACCCTCACAAAAAAAGAAATGTTGATGCACGCCCTTGCCCCCCGGTTACGAAAGGGTCGGAACCAAACGGACTCCCACGTCCGCCGACCTCGGTAGAACCGAGCAGGAGCGCGGTCCATCAGATGCATTTAAAGAAATGTAACTAAGTAAGAACAAAATGCATATGCAACACTATGACCAACAAAAAGATTTAACTATAAAGGATTGGTTGGTCAATGAGGTCCAAGGCCTTAAGGTTTGTCTAAGTATATAACTTTGGGAATCCACCTAAGGTCTTGAGAGGTTTGGTCGTTGAGGTCCATCTTAAAAGTCTCACCAACTATAGGAGATTTGACTTGATAAAATTTCAATTTAGACTTATCACCATGATGTTTAGATTTAACTAAATTTGGCTTAGGTTGGTGATTAGTCTTTTGAGGTTGGTGAGTTTGTTTGTTAGGGGATTGGTTTCCTTTTCTTTTCTTCTTATTTCCTCCATTTATTTGACTTTTGAATTTGAGATTTAACTTTGCAACTTTCTTCAAAAGTTCTTTCATTTGTTGAGTTATGGGAGGAAGATTGAGAAGCTTTTTGTTAATAGATTCTTTTAGAGTTGGTTTAACTTGTTTAACCTTTTTAGAATCTAATTTAGGAGACTCCTTTTTAATAGGTTTTACTTGTTTATTCTTCTTGGAGTCTTCCTTGGTTTTTAGTGTCTTAACCATCATAGAATTTGATTTTACTTTCTTTGGTTCAAAAATAATTTTAGACACATGGCTTCTTCTTGATTTGCACTCAAACCTAAAATGTCATTCAATGCCACAATAACTACATTTAGTTTTGGGCAAGGAAGTGTGAATGCTAGAGAATGAGGACACACCTTTAACAAATTTGTTGGTGAACTTAGGATCATGAGAAATATTCCTATCAAATCCAAGACCCGTTCTATCTCTTTGTGATTTACTCAATTTAATTAACTTTTCAAATTTTTCTTCATTTTGGGTAAATTTGCACTCATACTTTTGTTTGTAGGTTTCAAGTTGAGTGACTTGGTTTTTAAGGGTTGAATTTTCATCTTTAACTTTTGTAAGTTCATTTTTAGTTCCCTTAAATTTGTTTAGCTCTTCATGGGCAAGTTTTAATTCAAATTTAACTTCATTGATAACATTAGATCCAAGTTCATGAGTTTTTATCTTAATTTGTGCATTAGATAAATTTTTCCATAGAAATGGTTAACTTGGATTCTAAATTGTTAATGTTTTCATCTTGCCTTTTTAATTGATCTCTTAGTTTAGAATTTTCCTTATTAAGATTATCACAATCTATCTTTGATTCTCTTATGTCATCTTTAATATTAGAAAGATTATGTAAAGAGATCATGAACTTAGATTCTACACAATTTATTAATTCATCTTTTTCTTTAAGTTCATTTTTAGAAGAGACTAATTCTTGGTTTAGACTTTTAGATTCTTATTGTAATCTTTTATTCTTTTTAACAAGGTCTAAGGAAAATGTACATAATTCATCATAGGCTTGTTG
The DNA here is from genome assembly GCA_012931725.1 of Litsea cubeba. Taxonomy (NCBI): domain Eukaryota; kingdom Viridiplantae; phylum Streptophyta; class Magnoliopsida; order Laurales; family Lauraceae; genus Litsea; species Litsea cubeba. Next base: position 33,777,764 of record CM022944.1, read on the forward strand.
AATGTCATCTTCATTTTCATTAATTTCTTCTTCTTTTAATTTAAGTTTAGATTCAAGTTGAGATAATTTAAATTCAATGTTTGAATCTCCAATAGATGGAAGAAGGAGGGGTCTAGAAGAATCTACAAAAGAATCTACAAAGTCTATCATAGTGGAATCCATTCTAATGATTTTCATAGAAAAAACACTACTAGGGTTCTAACTCAAGGATCTGGATAGAGAGGATCAACTCCGGGTGTTTAAGCCTTAAATGGAGTAACCTTGTTCTGATACCAATTAAAAGTCCAAGGGATCTTAACCCTAGAGGGGGGGTGAATAGGGTGATCTACACTAAATGATTAATTAAGACCAATTTTAACTTCTTTACAAGTAACTAGTCACATGTGATGATTAACAAAGAAAATGCGGAAGCTTAAACAAACAATCACCACAAATCAATCACCACTACACAAAGATTTATAGTGGTTCGGCCTCAATGCCTACATCCACTACCGGCTTGTGACTCAACACCCCACCGGATTTTCACTAAGTATGCTTTTCAATAGGCTAAGCAATAACCATAGCAATGTTGTTTTTCAAGGCTTAACAACAACCTATACAAGATGCTTTTCTAGGCTAAGCAATAACCTTTACACAATGCTTTTATATGGCTAAGCAATAACCTTACAAATAAATGATTTCTCTCAAAGAAAGTGTCTTGACAAAACACTCTAAGAGATTACAATTTAAGCTCAATTTAACTGCCTCTTAAATAGGCGGATATGAAAGTGTAAAGCTAACTCACACAACACTCTAAGTAATGCAAAGATGAATGCTCATGAAGTGTGTGTGTGAATACTTCAATCAAGTTGAAAAAGAAAGCTCAATCAATTTATGCTAAAAGCATTTAAAAGTTTAATGCACATAAAAAGATATGATTGAAGTAATATGCAAATCACATGTACCAAATACAACCTTGTAGAAGATATGAAAAACAAGGGTTCACAAGTTGTATGAAATTAATTTAGTCTAAACATGTGCCAATGACTTAAATCAAAGATTAAGAGAAGAAAGGATTCAACACATCATAGTTATATGCTAAAAATTCATTTACCAATAATTTAATTAAAGCATAAAACATATGATTATCAAAAGGCAAAGCTTACATGGAGGTTTAACTTCATTAATCCAAGCTTTAGCTTTCCTGAATGTCCCTTAGCCTTCCTTAGCTTGATCCCCTTTCTTTTTCTTCAAAATGCCTCAAGAAGGGCTTCAAAACTCATCAAAAACGGCTAAGGAATGAACTCACTTTATAGAAAAGTGTTCAAACGGCTACCTGTCGGTTGACCGACACCTCAACGGTCAAGTCCCAACGGTCATATTTTTGAAACCGTGCAGTTGTGGGTTAACCGACAGGTGACCGACAAGCTGACCGACTGTGCAATTTTGTTTAGAAAACAGCTCTCTGGAATTCTAACCGAGAGGCTTTCGGTCAACTTCTGAACCATGGTCGGTTAGCCGACACCTGACCGACATGCTAACCGATAGTGTGGCTAAAATCCCAACTTTTGCACATTTCAAAGTATTTTCATGTAGGGATTTTTGGGCCATTAAACCAAGCATGGAAACATGATTTGAAATCAACTAAGTGCTTTTAAAATCAAGAAACATAAAAGGCCAAATATAATTTGAAACTTTGAAACATAGGCTAGCTTGATTTGTGAAAATTCTTTTAAAAAACAAATGCATCCAAGATTTGAATCCAAAACATGCACAAACTATAAGATTTACAATATTTAAAAATAATGCATGTAGAAAATCAGATTTCAAGATATTTAACTCAATGCATGTGTGAAAATTCATGAGATGATAAAATGATAATGCATCCATCAAATTGCAATACACAAAATCCCTAACACCACATGCTCTGATCGAAGGTTTGAGGTTTTCGACGCTGTCACCGCCGGGAGCTCTTCAGCTGCTGGAGGAGTGAAGTTAGGCCATATAATTTTGAAATGGCCCGAAACTTCATGTGTACTCCTCTGTTGGCTGTCTTGAAGGGTCTTGCAGTTTTTATTTGATTCTGAAAAGATTTGATTTTTCGGAAGTAGCATTGCCTGTTTGTGGTAGGCTGCGGCTTCACGTAGCTTTCTTGAGATTGAAGAGACAAAGTGACATTGTTGGTGTCAACAAATGCTCCCTCGAGGTACATCGATGAGTTGCTTAACTTTTGAAGTCGATGTGCCCCGAAGAGATTTTTGAAGGAGAGCTTTTGACTTGACCAAGAGTCTTTGAGCAGTCTTGCTTTTGGTAGAGTGGCCTTTTGAGCTTCCAGGGAAATTTTATGGTAGTGAAAGGGATCACGTACTATCTCAAGGCAAAGTTTTGAAAATGACATGAGGGATTTGGATTTGGCTTTTTTTTTTTTGACCTTCTGACCTAACAAGCTATATGTGGCAGGTTAGGGGGTGTAGTTTGGTTTTGACCTTGTGACCCAACAAGCTGTATGCGACAAGTTGGGGGGTCGGTTTTGGTTTTGATCTTGTGACCTAACAAGCTGTATGTGGCAAGTTAGGGGATCAGTTTTTGGTTTTATTTTGGCCTTGTGACCTAACAAGTTGTATGTGGCACGTTAGGGGACCAGGATTTGGTTTTTGTTCACTCTTTGGGACTATTTGGGTCCATTAGAGTGGTTTGATTTTTGTGAAATGTCAATTTCAAGATTTTGGCTCAATTTCGTATATGAGGCTTGATCATTTGAATTTTTGGAAGCTCATGGGGCTTGGGATTCTTTTTTGTATGGTCCAATCAACTCAAAAGAGGCATGGAACCATTTTTGTATGCTCTTGTTAAGAGGGACTTTTCTTTGACTAAAAGCCAATTTTGGTGCCTAGGTGGTTAAACCTGGCTCATATTGTTGGAATTTGAGATGAATTTGAGATGACTTGAAAGTCTTTTGATGAATTGAAGAAGATAGTATCTCAAGTATTGATTTGAGTTGGAATTATTGTCAACACATTGTCACAAGCATGACGATAGTAGGCTAGTGTTGATAGAGCTGAAAAGAAGAAACAGAATTGAAACTGTCAGGAATTCAGATTTCCTGAAGCAGAGCACGCGGTCGACCGGGCACCCCATGCGGTCGACCGAGCAAGAAGAAACCTGCAGAAACAGATTCAGGCACCTCTCAGTTATTTTCGTGACACAGTGTGTCTTCGGTCGACCGGGACCCCAGGATGTCGACCGAGCTCGATAAGTATCTGATTCCAGACAGTGTATGATGTCGACCGAGAAAGCATGATGTCGACCGAGCACGGGAACCAGAGTTGCGCAGGATTAGAAGTTTTGCACGAAAATTCAGCACTCTTATCTATTTCGTTTGGGACTCTTTCTAAACGAATTGTAGCCTGTTTTAAATACAATTAAGGGTTACTATAACCTATATAAAGGCATGTATGGGTCGTTCTAAAGACACACCAGAAGAGAAGAGTTTTAGAGAGAAAATTGAGAGAGTTCTTGAGAGAAAGAAGTGCTGGTGCTGTGTGCTGTTGTGCTGCATCTTTCTACAGCAAGTGTGGACGAGGATGTGCTCTTGAAGATGGTATTTCGTCCATAAGATAAGTGTCTCTCTGTTTATGCTTTAATTTCAATTTGTAAGGGATTGAGAGAGAGAGAATTGTAGAGGGGAAGGGCTGTAGACAGAGTTTATCTTCTATTCTGTTTTTACATCAAGTTGGTGCTTGATGTCTGGGGTTTGGTGATCCTATCTGTGGGTGCAGATAAATTGTAAGGGGAGTCGGTGCTTCCTAGATAGTTGGTGCTATCTGAAACTAAGGGTTGGTGCTCTTTGTCGTTGGTGCGACTAAATAAGATTCAGATCTGTCCCGGATTGGTGTTCGGACAGTCTTTGAACCGTGGACGTAGCCTTTCGGTGAACCACGTTAAATCTGGTGTCATTGTGTGATTTGACTTGTTTTGTTGTTGAATTGGACCTGTTTTTTTGAAATCACTGATTCACCCCCCCCCCCCTCTCAGTGATCGCGATATCCAACAATTGGTATCAGAGCGAGGTTCCTTTGATCAGTTTAATACGCTAAGGGTGATCTCTTGTCAAATCACATGGCAGTCAATACAGGGAATATGAAAGCACCTCTGTTTGATGGTTCTAATTACTCCTTTTGGAAGATTAGGATGCAAGCCTTCATCAAATCTCTTGGCTATGATGTTTGGGAGGCTGTCAGAGCCGGTTACAATGCTGCCACCGTACCCAATGATACTGCATCGAAGAAGTTGGCAGACAACGACTCCAAGGCGCAGAATGCACTCTTTAGTGGCCTTGTGGACAGCGAGCTTGTCAAAGTAATTGCATGCAAAACAGCCAAGGAAATTTGGGACAAGTTGCAAAGCATACATGAAGGTGATGAGAAGATTAAAGAAGCCAAATTGCAAACTCATCGCCCTCAATTCGAGTCTCTTCGCATGGAGGAAAGCGAGAATGTTGACTCGTATATGCAACGAGTGAATGAAGTCACGAATGACATTCGTGGACTAGGGGAAGAGATTAAAGAGCCGGTCATCGTAAAAAAGGTTCTAAGATCTCTTCTTCCCCGGTTTGATTCAAAAGTCTCAGCCATCGAAGAAGCCAAAGATCTGAATGCATTTTCCATGGATGAATTACATGGTTCTCTAACTGCCTATGAGATGCGCATAGGAAAGACGTCTTCATCTGATAAAGAAGCGGCCTTCAAAGTTCAGAAAAAGGCAAAAGAGACTGCTGGTCATGATGTTGATACCGATGATGATGAGCTTGAGGCTCAATTTGTTAGAAAGTTGAAGAAAGGAAGCAATGGCAAGTACAAAGGGAAGCTACCCTTTAAATGCTTCAATTGTGGAGGTATTGGTCACTTTGCTGCGAAGTGTCCCCTAAAAGAAGACAATGATAATGACTCTTATGCTGAAAAGAGTAAAGGAAAGAGAAATTTCAGAAAAAGGGGCAAAGCTAAAAACTTTCTATGTCAACAAGATGACAGCACGTCTGAAACTTCAGACGATGATGAATCAACCGAAGCTCTCTTCATGGTCACTGTTGAAGAAGAAGAAGAGCTAGATCCGGAAGAGGAAGAGGAGGCTGAAGTCAATCTTGAAGAGGAACTCATAGCCGCACTTGAGGAGCTAAGCATGGAACGCAAATCAAGTAAGAAAAATCTGAAACTTCTCCATGAATCTGAAAGTTCTATTATTGCTTTGAAAACTCAAGTAGAAGAATATAAAAGAATGGTAGAAGTCCTTGAAAACCAAATAAGTATAAAAAAGGAAGAGGCTATGAAACTTGAAACTGAGATCGCTAGAGCAAAGGCTGAAAATTCGGAAAATAGCAAGAAACTCAAAGCGCTCCAAGCGATTGAAGGGACTATGAAACTCGATGAACTACTGAAAGTTCAAAGACCTGCCCACTTCAGATTTGGTCTAGGATTTGAGAAAGGTGAATCCTCTATGATTGCACCTCCTGAAAAGAAAAAGTTTGTGAAGCAAGTCACTGCACCTTCTAACTCTATGAAGCCCACTCAACCTAGAAAGGAGTCCATTCCTGTTAAAAAGGTAATGAAGACTAACCAGCCACAAAGAAGATACAAATTCTATGGTTATTGCTTTCATTGTAATATGTTTGGACATAAAAGAGCTGATTGCAAATTCTATGTAAGAAACAGCCCACTTGTGACTAGGAACCCTTTTTCAATCTTAAGTAGCCACAAAATTGAGTGCCATAAGTGCTATAATTATGGACACTTGGCTAGGGATTGTAGGTTGCATATTGCTAACAAATTTCAGGTTGAAAAGAAACCCAAGTTAGTCAAGGCTTGGAGAGCAAAGCAAAGTGCAGAAAGTCCCAAAGAATCTCTCATTGTGCAAATGGCATTCAATGCACAAAAGAAGGCAGCACCATGGGTCCTTGATAGTGGTTGTTCAAGCCATATGACTGGTGATAAAGAGAAATTCATCAAATTACAGCACTATGAAGGCGGTTCAGTGAAGTTTGGCAACAATGATGGTGCCAAAATCTGCGGAAAAGGTGTTATTCAGCTTATGGCAAACAAGATCAGATCGGAAGAAGTCTTATATGTGTCTGGATTGAGACACAACCTGCTTAGTGTAAGCCAGATCTGTGACAAGGGTCACGAAGTTATCTTCACAAAGAATGGGTTTGCCATCAAGAAGAGTAGCAACGGCAAAACAGTGGCAACTGGATCAAGAACTGCTGGAAATCTCTATACATTGTCAGATGGAGCTGAAAAGACCTGCTTGATGAGTCGGACAGAGGAAAGTTGGTTGTGGCACAAACGCCTTGGGCATCTAAGCTTTGATAACATGTCAAAGATTTGCAATTCAAAGGCTGTAAGAGGAATGACTACAGTTGAAAAGCCTTCCAATCCCATTTGCGACTCTTGCCAAAAGGGAAAGCAAACGAGGGTTATGTTCAAGTCAAAGGAGCATCATTCCAAAAAACCTCTTGAGCTAGTGCACACTGATCTCTGTGGACCGATGCGAACTCAAAGCACCAATGGAGATAAGTATTTCATGTTATGCATTGATGATTATACTCGTATGACATGGGTATTGTTTCTTAAGCATAAGCATCAAGCACTTGATCGTTTTAAAGTGTTTAAAGCACAGGTTGAAAATCAATTGGAAAAACGTATCAAGATTTTAAGGTCTGATCGTGGAGGCGAGTTCACATCTGAAGAGTTCACTAAATATTGTGAACATCATGGCATTCAAAGACAGTACTCAGCCCCTAGAACTTCACAGCAAAATGGAGTAGTGGAACGGAAGAATCGCACCGTACAAGAGATGGCTCGTACGATGCTAAGTGAAAGCAAGATGGCTGACAAGTATTGGAAAGAGGCAATTCATACGGCTGTATACATTCAAAATCGATGCTTGATCAGGCCACATGAAGTCAAAACTCCCTATGAGCTATGGTTTGGAAGAAAAGCAACAGTCAAGCACTTCAGAGTCTACGGCAGCAAGTGTTACATCAAGCGGCTCGAACAAAATCCGGGCAAATTTAAAGAAAGAGCTGACGAAGGTATATTTCTGGGTTACTCCTCTACTAGCAAGGCATATAGGTGTCTTAACAAAAGAACCAGAAAAATCATAGAAAGTGCTGATGTGAGAATAGATGAGAATATTGAACCAAAGAATGCAACTCATAATGACAGTCCAGTTTATGAGGACTCGAGTGAGATTGATGATGAGATGGCTGAATCTAATGATTCTGAGAAATCAAAGGATGACTCAGAAGATACTTCACCTAAGAAGCACAGCACTTGGGTAGAGCAACACCCTAAGGATCAAATCATTGGAGATCCTAAGGCAGGCGTTCAAACTAGACAAAGTGTCGTTAGCAATTACTCACTTGTGTCCACCATTGAACCCAAGACTGTGGCTGAAGCCAGTCTCGATGAAAGTTGGTTGAAATCTATGCATGAGGAGTTGGAGCAAATTGAGAAGAACTCCACATGGGAACTTGTTCCTAGACCTACTGATAAGAATGTTATTGGTACTAAATGGGTCTTTCGGAATAAGCTGAATGAAGATGGTCAAGTCATTAGAAACAAAGCAAGGTTGGTTTGTAAAGGCTATGCTCAAGTTGAAGGCATAGATTTTGAAGAGACCTTTGCACCGGTAGCTCGTCTGGAAGCTATTCGTATGTTTCTTGCATTGGCAGCATACAAAACCTTCAAGGTATTTCAGATGGACGTAAAGTCAGCTTTCTTGAATGGTTTACTTGAAGAAGAAGTCTACATTGAGCAACCTGATGGTTTTCTCATCAGCAAAAATTCAGATCTAGTGTGCAAGTTGAAAAAGGCTCTTTATGGACTGAAACAAGCGCCAAGGGCATGGTATGCAAGGCTGGATCTCTATCTCCGCAAGATCGGTTTTGGAAAAGGAATGGTTGATAGCAATCTGTATGTCAAAACTGAGTTAAGCAAACAGCTGGTTGTCATCGTTTATGTTGATGACATAATCTTTGGTGGCAATGATGAGGAGATGTGCAGGAATTTTGTAGAAGAGATGAAGAAAGAATTTGAGATGTCAATGCTTGGAGAACTATAGTTCTTTCTTGGTTTACAAGTGCAGCAGCTGAAACATGGCATCTTCATATCACAAATGAAGTACATTAAGGAAATGCTGAAACGGTTCAATATGGAAGACAGCAAGCCAGTGAGCACACCAATGTCAACGAACACGAAGCTTAGCAAAGATGATAAGGCCTCGTCCGTTGATCATACCACCTATCGCTCTATGATAGGAAGCTTGCTTTACTTGACTGCTACAAGACCAGATCTTCTACAAGCAGTATGTATGGTTGCACGTTTTCAAGCAGCACTAACTGAAACGCACCTTACAGCAGTGAAAAGAATCTTTCGATATCTGAAAGGTACTATGGAGCTTGGTATCTGGTATCCCAAAGGCAAATCCTTCACTCTTGTTGCATATTCTGATGCCGATTGGGCTGGATGCGTAGATGATCGCAAGAGTACTAGCGGCGGCGCATTTTATCTTGGAGAAAGATTAGTTGCTTGGCATAGTAAGAAGCATGACTCAGTATCCCTTTCGACAGCGGAAGCGGAATATATTGCAGCGGCAACTTGTTGTACGCAAGTGTTATGGATGCGGCAAATGCTCTCTGATCTAGGAGTTCCTACAACGGATCCTACGCCGATCCTATGTGACAACACGAGTGCAATTCATATATCTAAGAATCCCGTTCAGCACTCTCGAACAAAGCATGTAGCAATTCGTTATCATTTTCTTAAAGATAAAGTTGCTGATGGAGAGGTCAAGTTGGAATATGTTCCAACAACTGAGCAAGTGGTTGATATTTTCACGAAACCTCTGCCAAAGGAAGTCTTCGAGTATCTCCGGAAAAAGTTAGGAGTTACTCACTCTCCTAAACCGTAGGAGTTGTGCTTGAAAGGGGGAGCAATGCATTCATTGAATATCCTATTCGCTCCTCGGTTTGGTCCCTTTGGACTTGTTGTCAAAGGGGGAGAGATGTTATGCTATGATAGCAAGGAGAGATGTTATGCTATGAAAGCTAGGGGGAGATTGTTGACAGTGCATGGTTGTTATTTCAGAATTTCAGAAAAATTCAGAATTGGTTCCAAGTAAGTGTTGAAAAGAACTTAGAAGAGCTGCAAGCTGGAGATGAAAGTGTTGAAGTTCCAATATAGTGTTGCCAACAATTCCAAAGGGGGAGATTGTTGGAATTTGAGATGAATTTGAGATGACTTGAAAGTCTTTTGATGAATTGAAGAAGATAGTATCTCAAGTATTGATTTGAGTTGGAATTATTGTCAACACATTGTCACAAGCATGACGATAGTAGGCTAGTGTTGATAGAGCTGAAAAGAAGAAACAGAATTGAAACTGTCAGGAATTCAGATTTCCTGAAGCAGAGCACGCGGTCGACCGGGCACCCCATGCGGTCGACCGAGCAAGAAGAAACCTGCAGAAACAGATTCAGGCACCTCTCAGTTATTTTCGTGACACAGTGTGTCTTCGGTCGACCAGGACCCCAGGATGTCGACCGAGCTCGATAAGTATCTGATTCCAGACAGTGTATGATGTCGACCGAGAAAGCATGATGTCGACCGAGCACGGGAACCAGAGTTGCGCAGGATTAGAAGTTTTGCACGAAAATTCAGCACTCTTATCTATTTCGTTTGGGACTCTTTCTAAACGAATTGTAGCATGTTTTAAATACAATTAAGGGTTACTATAACCTATATAAAGGCATGTATGGGTCGTTCTAAAGACACACCAGAAGAGAAGAGTTTTAGAGAGAAAATTGAGAGAGTTCTTGAGAGAAAGAAGTGCTGGTGCTGTGTGCTGTTGTGCTGCATCTTTCTACAGCAAGTGTGGACGAGGATGTGCTCTTGAAGATGGTATTTCGTCCATAAGATAAGTGTCTCTCTGTTTATGCTTTAATTTCAATTTGTAAGGGATTGAGAGAGAGAGAATTGTAGAGGGGAAGGGCTGTAGACAGAGTTTATCTTCTATTCTGTTTTTACATCAAGTTGGTGCTTGATGTCTGGGGTTTGGTGATCCTATCTGTGGGTGCAGATAAATTGTAAGGGGAGTCGGTGCTTCCTAGATAGTTGGTGCTATCTGAAACTAAGGGTTGGTGCTCTTTGTCATTGGTGCGACTAAATAAGATTCAGATCTGTCCCGGATTGGTGTTCGGACAGTCTTTGAACCGTGGACGTAGCCTTTCGGTGAACCACGTTAAATCTGGTGTCATTGTGTGATTTGACTTGTTTTGTTGTTGAATTGGACCTGTTTTTTTGAAATCACTGATTCACCCCCCCCCCTCTCAGTGATCGCGATATCCAACACATATGAGCTAACCCATGGGACCTTAAGCTTTTGAAATGGCTTAGATCTCATATGGTGTCATTTTTGTAAAGAATATCTAAAAATATCTCTTTTGGATAGAGAATATCTAAGAATATCCTTACTTGGAGAGAATCTCTCATGTTCCCTTTATTTTGGGAGAGAATATCTCAAGTATCTTTCTTTAGGGAGAAAATCTCTCTAACTCCTTTCTTTTGGGAGATCATCCAAGTATCTTTCTTTTAGGAAAGAATCCTTTTAATTTCTTTCTTTTGGGAAGGTTGCTAATTTGTAGGACTTACCTCCTTTCTTTTCTCCTTGTTTCCTTCTTTGGCTTGCTCTCTTCTATAAAAGCAAAGGGAGGTTGGATCTCTTGCCCTTATTGCTTTCTGTTGCAACAATCTCAAGAGTGCTCCAAGACCAAGAGTTCTTCAAGAATCTTCAAGCTTTTCTTCTTCTTCTCCATCAATGGTTTCAAGTAAGTCTTTGTTTTCAAGAAAACTCTATTGTAGAAGTAGGATGGTAAGTTCTTCTTTTCTTTTTCTTTTTCAAGTGTTTTCTTTTTTTTTTACACGTTTTTCCTCTTCTTTTTTACGTGTTTCTTTTTTTTTAAACACTTTTTTTGGGTTGTACGGACAGATCTATATTGATCTAGTCGTACGGCCACGTGGCCCGTGGACCAGCCCCTTCTTTTTACAATTTATTTTGCTTTCCCTCCTTTTTTGAGAAAGTTTCTTTCTTTCTTTTTTTTTTCGCTCACCATGATAATGCGTTTTATGCAAATCAAGATGGTCATGCATTTTTCTTTTTGATGCATCAAATAAAAGGCTAGGATTTCTAGGGTAAGCCAACATGAGTTTTGGCTTAGACAAAGTCTGATTGGTTTTGACCAAGTTGGGTTGGAATTGGTCAAACTTTTATTAAGAGTTTTATAGCATCTAATGCATGACAATTTACTCTCTATGCATGATTTTTGTAAATTGAATTGGAAGCATGAAGTGATGGTGCATACCTGAAAATCTTTGTAAAATTTGAAATTTGGACAGCGATGTTGAGCCCTTACTGATTTTGCGGAGATTTGAGAGGCTTTGCAAGTTTGGAGTTCGGAGCTCGTAGCAATGTTGAGCCCATCTTCAAGCTTTCTATTTCTTTCGGGGTGTTTCCCTTTTCTTCGGAATTGCCCCGGAATCATGCCAAAATTTCGCCATATTTTCTTTTAGCGAAATTCTGTCATTTTGATGATGATCTTTTTATTTTCCAACCTTTGCAGGTGGTTCCTCCAGAACGAACAAGGGTAAGAAGCCTGTTACTAACGTACCTCGTCAATCTGCTTGATCTTCTAATGCGGTCGTTCAGCAGGCCTGGAAGAAGGTTCAGTATATTGAGAGAAACTTGGAAGAGTTTGACTCCCTCAACAAAGATGAGATGAGACAGCGATTGATCGATCTCAAAGGTGAGGAGTTCTATATGATCATGGTAAGGAACCGTCCTTGGGTCATGAACGATCTGAGGGTGTTGCCCATGCCTACCTTTTTGTTTGGTGATGCAGTCTTTGACGACGTGACATACCAGAGAAGATGTTTTCAGGTCTCTTACACAACTGATGGTGAGGAGGGGACTGTTGTTACCCGATCAACGTTTGATTGTACTATCTCGATCATGAGCCTTTCTCCCACGTGCTTTAAGAGGGAAGATCCTCCAAGCTGGGTGAAAAGGACCAGTGTGATTAAGACCGGGTTTTTGTTGGCGATCCTTCCAGATATGTGGAGAAGTTGCTTGCCCTTTTGGATATGTTGATGCCGGCTAGCGGCTACCAGGGCTCTGATTATCCATCGGTTGATTTGAAACCGGTGGGCCTTGGTATTTTCAGCGGTGACGGCAACAATTGGTTGAAGCCTTTTTGACTTCGTGGGCGTTTCAGTGCTGACTCTGATTGGGGGTAGTGGACTGATTGTGTCCTGCTGATTGGTGGTGCCGTTTTGAAGGAAGCTGGGACTTTTGATGTGGTCCGCGCCTTTAGGGAGACCGTGGTCTTTTCCAACGAGGCCTTTATGGCTATGTTAGAGTCATTCCTTCCACAAACCAACACCTTCGTTGTCACAAATGGTGAGATTGGTTTTTCTTTGAAGGAGCTGAGCGCCATTACTGGGATGCCTATCCTTGATGAACTCTTTGAGGAGTTTATACCCATTGACAGCGTCCTTGAGGAGCAGTCTGAGGAGTTTAGGCTTCTGTACTTTCAGCTTGTCGCCGTCTATGATTTTTTAAAGGAGAAGGAGGGCTCGAAAGTCAGGTCCAGCAGTTGGAAGAGTTTTGGCTCTTCGTTCACCAATTTCTTTGACAGTAGGGAGTCTTCTGATAGCATGACTCGGGAAGATAGGGCTAAGGATCCGGGTTCGAAGAAGACTTCGGCCATTTGAGAACAGTTAAGGAATTTCTTCGCGAGTAAAGACGCCATTTGTTCTGACATTGGATTGGGGAGAGATCTCGTTGTTTACCTCACTTATTGGCTAGGTGAAGCTATCTATGCTGGAGGAGATGGAACGCATATCAGGCCGCATTGTATTTTTCCGGCTTGTCAAATGGCATTTGGAGATCGGCTTGCTTTAGTGCCAGCTCTTTACTCTTATCTGTGTACTGAACTGCAGTCTGCTGCTTTCTTGGTTCAGCTTGGGCTCCCCATGAACATGGTATTTTTAGCCTACATCTTTTATTTGTGGTATGTATACCACTGTCCTGGCTTCCACCGTTTGGGTGCTGCACAGGATGATGATCCTCTCATGATTCGATTAGTTAAGGGTAAAGCTGTCTTCAAATCTCTTTTGTTTGCCCGCATGAGGATCCGACGGTTCTGGGACGTCGAGATGGGGCAATCTTCAGTGAAGCTTTCTCCAGAATTACGGAAGAAGGCTTTTGATTTTGGTGCCCCTCATGACTCCACCAGGGCAAGGTCGGGAATGCGTTACTCCTTGACAAATGCAGAGAAGGAATGGTTTTTTAGCATACGTGTCGGCACAATGGTGTACCGTAGACATCTTTTCATCGACATCCAGCTGTAAGTACCTTCTCGCTTTGCACTGCAGTTGGGCTTTTCTCAAGGCATTGTTGGAGCGCCTTTGAGTATGGTGAAGCGCTTTGGAGGTATACAGGACGGCATAAATGCATGGGTTTTTTTTATAGTGTTGAAGACACTACTGCCATGATTTCTTATCCTGAGCAGTCGACTTTCCGGATTGCTGGCTTCACGAAGTGGTTCGCGGAGAGCTTTTTGGCGTACCGGGGACTTTCCAAGAAGGAACTTGATGTAAAATTGTCTTCTGGAAAAGGAGTTGGGAAGTCGGATGGCGTCCGGCTAGAGGAAGTTTTGGCCTTCCTTTCTGGAGAGAAGCATAAGTTAGACTTTCTCGGTGACCAGGGCGTCATCGATTCTGAAGCTGTCTGGGAAGTACCTGGTGAGGCCTTAGAGCAGCTAGAGATGGAGGAAGCTGAGCTTGATGCTTGGATGCAAGCGGCACAGAGGCGAGCTTCCGTGGAGTCCACTAGCAAGAGCAGACCGTCTATTGAGGAGTCAAGTGGGAAACCTGACTCTGATAGTGTGGTAGGTTCTTCTATAAAATCAACCCGCAGAAGCAAGAGGAAGAGGGGCCAGCGTCGCAAGGGACGGGATGAAGACTCTCTTGACGAGGAAATCCCTCTCACTATCAATGAGGAGGTGCCAGGGAATGGTGACAAGCCTCCGGAAAAGAGGAGCCGAGAAGAAGAAACCGTTAGTGAAGGTATGATTCTTCCTCTTTCTATTTCCTGTTTCTTTAATGGAGCTTTCCATGTTCTGATTAGCTTTCTCCCCCTGTTTTTCCTTTTAGCAGAGGACGAAGGCTTGGTGATGCCCGAGGTTTTGATTGATGAGGCGGTGACGGATCCCATTGTAGCACCTGAAGAAGAACCGAGGGACTCTGGAGTGATTCCAAAATCTCCAACTGGTATGACTTCTTTTGGTTTTTTTTTTTGTGTCTATGACTTGGTTTGCTAACATTTTTCTTGTCAGCTGACTTGCCACAGGATTTCGATGACTTTGAACCATCAATGGATGCAAATGTTGACGATGCTTTCGATGAGTACATGGAGGAGGAGAGTATTTCGCCAGCTGTCGAAGAAGGTACTTTGTAGTGATAACCCTGATGATAATGATTTTTCAATAGGATCATATTCATACCTTTTTGTGTTTCATTGGCAGGTTGTGAAGTGACAGGAGCGATCCCATCACTTTGTTTAGAACCAGAGCAAGGGGTGCCAGAGGTTGATCCGGAGGTAGGTGCTTCTACAGCCAGTTCTGACACGACAGAGGCGAGACCTCGTGCTGAGATTCCTTCCCCAGTGGCTCCAATTGGAAAGAGTTCTTTTATTACTCTTCCAACGAGGCATGACATGAGCAACCGACCGACGGAGAATGGTGAATCTTCATCCGGTTGATCTCTTCAATTTGCGAAGAAGGTGCTGGCGTGGGTTTTGAGCTCTTAGATCGAGACTCTCCTTTTTGGACACTTGGATGCCAGATTTGGCATGATCCAGCATGTGCAGGAGATTCTCGCTGATACCAAAGGGGTTGGTCTGGATGTCACAAGTGCCAGGGCGATCATTGATAGGATCATTGCACTTGGAGACAAGTTGTTTGAGACCATGGCTTTTCCTGACGATTAATTCTTCAAGGAGATGTTCTTGGACCTTGCTAATAAGGTTCAGTCTAACATGGACGAGACTACACAGAGCACGAAGCAGTTTGTCCCGGAGAGGAACTTAGAAGAGTTAGTCATCATCGGGCTGAGGCACGACATTACCATTCTTGATAGGGAGGTCGCTGAGGCTAGGCAGCGTCTTGAGCATTTGGAGGCACAAGTCGCGGCCAAGTGGGCTGTTATAATAGAGGCTCGCGACAGGGAGAGAACTCTGATTCATCAGGTTGCAGATGTCGATCGAGTTCTCAAAAAGAGGACTCAAGAAAATAAACGATGGCGAATTGCTTGGGATAAGCTTCCCGGTGTAGAAGAAGGGTTATGGCATTCTCCAACATCGATCTCATGGAAAATTCCTGAAGAAGCGTGCCTTGGAAACTCTGACGACTAAGGCCAAAAGTTTGCTCGAGGAGCTGAAACTTTGGCTGGAGGCCATTTTTGGCTGAGCTCCTGGTTTCTCTCATTTTTGTAACAAAAACTCTTCTTTTTTGTTTTTTTTTTGGTATCACATGTGTTTTTTGGTACTTTCTTTTTTGTAGTGCTTGTGAACACTTTTTTTTTATATTCCCTACTTTTACTTAAATCTTTTTTTGTGATGAAAGCAATTGCTAAATGGGAATGATTGATTTAAAATTTTGATTAAAAGTTTGTCATTTTGTGAAAATCTTTTGTCAAATGATTGTTTTAGCATGGGAGCTAGATTTTGATTGCGGCATGAGAGCCAAATTTGGGTTTATGGCATGGGAGCCAAAATTTTGTTTTTGGCGCGAAGGCCAAGGTTTGTTTGTGGCATGAGAGCTGATTTTGGCATGAAAGCCGGAATTTGTGGCATTGATAGCCGGTTTGTGGCATTGATAGCCGGTTTTTTTAAAGCCAAGTTTTAGTTTGTTGGCGTGAAAGCCAGGTTTTTGTGGCATTGATAGCCAATTTTGTGTGGCATTGATAGCCGATTTTTGGCATGAGAGCCAGGTTTGTGGCATTGATAACCGATTTTTGGGGCATTTATTGTTAGATATCGCGATCACTGAGAGGGGGGGGGGGGGGTGAATCAGTGATTCCTTAAAAACAGGTCCAATTTAACAACAAAAGCAAATCAAATCACACAAGGACACCAGATTTAACGTGGTTCACCAAAAGGCTACGTCCACGGTTCAAAGACTGTCCGAACACCAATCCGGGACAGATCTGAATCTATTTAGTCGCACCAACGACAAAGAGCACCAACCCTTAGTTTCAGATAGCACCAACTATCTAGGAAGCACCTACTCCCTTTAGTTTCAGATAGCACCAACTATCTAGGAAGCACCGACTCCCTTTACAATTTATCTGCACCAACAGATAGGATCACCAAACCCCAGACACCAAGCACCAACTTGATGTTCTACAGAATTAAAGTAGAAACCTTTTTCTACAGCCCTTCCCCTCTACAATCTCTCTCTCTCAATCCCTTACAAATTGAAAATTAAAGCATAAACAGAGAGACACTTATCTTATGGACGAAACACCATCTTCAAGAGCACATCCTCGTCCACACTTGCTGTAGAAACTTGTAACAAGACTGCACACAGCAACAGCACTCTCTTGTCTCCAAAACTCTCTCTCTTTTCTTCTCTTTTCTCTTCTCTTCTCTCTTAAAAACGAACCAAACATGCCTTTATATAGGTTATGGTAACCCTTAAGAGTGTTCAAAATAGGCTACAATTCGTTTAGAAAGAGTCCCAAACGAAATAGATGAGAATCCTGAATTTTCGTGCACAACTTCTAATTTCTGCGCAACTCTGGTTCCCGTGCTTGGTCGACATCATGCCTTGCTCGGTCGACATCATACACTGCGCGGTCGACATCCTGGGGTGCCCGGTCGACCTGCGACAAACTGTGTCACGAAAATAACTGGGAGCTAACTGGAACTTTTTTCTGCAGGTTTCTCTTGCTCGGTCGACCGCATGGGGTGCCCGGTCGACCGACCACTCTGCTTCAGGAATTCTGAATTCCTGAACTGTTTCAACTCTGATTTTTCTTTTAAGCTCTATCAACACCAACCTATTAACATCATGCTTGTGACATTGTGTTGACAATAATTCCAACTCAAAACAATGCTTGAGATACTAATCACTTCAATTCTTTATAAAGCTTCTCAAGTCATCTCAAATTCCAACATTTATAACCGATTTTGCCATGAGAGCCAGGTTTTGGTGGCATTTATAGCCGATTTTGGCATGAGAGCCAGGTTTTTTTGCTTTAAAAAATGCAAGTATCGACTTAAAGTTGCCTCCCTACTGAATAGTCTTGCAAGTATCAATGGAATGTCGCATCCTTGCTCATTCGGTTGCAAGTATCGATGGAATGTCACCTCATTGCAGATTTGGCTGCAAGTATCGATAAGCGTCGCTTCCTTGCTTTTCAAAAATTTTATTTTCATGGGTATTGACTTGATGTTGTTTCCCCATGATTTTTGAAATTTGCGGTTTTACTCAAACCTTTTTGGGTTGTGGATATCAACTGAAATGTTGCGTCTCCACGATTTTAGGTTTTTTTTTAACCTTTGAAAATTGGGTTGTGGATATCAACTGGAAAGTTGCGTCTCCACGATTTTTGGATTTTGCAAGTATAAACGAAATGTCGCTTCCCTGCGATTTTGGAAGTGTCGAACGTGGTTCGCATTCTTCTGATTTGTGCAAGTATCGACTAAGCGTCGCTTTTCCGCAGTTTTTGAAAAACCATTTTTTTTGTTTAAAGACACGAGGGTCGTAAATCTTGACCTAAAACCATTTTGGCGGTAAAAGGCCGGGTGGACTAGGGTGGAAATCCCTGAATCCGGATTTTATTTCAAACCATGAATTTTAGGTTCACGGATCGAAAATTTTGGTCAAGTCAGGGAGAGGCTCCTAAACATGGATTTTTTTTAACAATGAAACGATGAAAGTAAGCATTGTTTTGAATTTCTAGAAATTTCAACATTTGATATGAAAATTCTAAATGGAGTGGGTTTGACGAGTAAGTACTTGGAAATAGGATTTGGCCATGTAGGCATTGCTTTTACCCAGTTAGGTAAGTCTTTAAGGATAGTACCGCTTCAAGAACTTGCCGGTGATAGGCAGCATACTTCTGTCACCCTCCATGTTTAAGAGAGCATATGCGCCGTTGGAGAAAACCTTGTCGATGACGTAGGGTCCCTCCCATTTTGGCTCAAACTTGATTTTGGACTTGTGAGCGAAGACCATTGGTCTTTCTACCGCGAGAATCAAGTCGCCCTTTTTGTAGGCGCGTTGCCTGACCTTCTTGTTGAAAGATCATGCCATGCGCTCTTGGTAAAGTTCAATGCTTTGTCGAGCTTCGAGCCGTCTCTCGTCGACATTGTCCAGCTCATAGAGTCGCAACTTCACATTGCTTTCTTGAGTCATGTCATTTTGCAATGATACCCTTAGGGAAGGAATTTGTACTTCCAAGGGCATGACAGCTTCGCATCCATAGACCAAGGAGAATGGTGTGCTATGGGTTAGTCCTCGAACAGTGATCCTATAGGCCCACAAAGCTTCAGAAAGTTTGTCACTCCAGTCTCTTTTGTGACTAGAGAGCATTTTCTTGAGGATTTTGCAGAGTGTCTTGTTGAAGGCTTCTGCTAATCCGTTTGCTGCCGGATTGTATAGAGTTGAAAGACAGCTTTGGATTTTGTATTTGTCGCAGAACCTGTAGAATCGATGTTCTTGGAATTGTGGTCCATTATCATGGACGAATCTTTTAGGTATGCTGAAATGACAAACGATGTTGGTGTGCAAGAACTGAAGGACTGATGAGGTCTTCATCTTGTTGAACGCAAATGCTTCTGACCACTTGGAGAAATAATCCGTAGCAGCGAAGATGAAGCGATGACCTTTGCTTGAAGGGGGAGAAATAGGACCTATGATGTCCATACTCCAGGCTTTGAAAGGCCATGAGATCGCTGTAGGATGTAGCTGTTAGCTTTATGGACTCAATCCAGTAGATGATATAATAAATTGATTAATTTCTTTATTTATCAGTATATTCATGTTTTCCTTTCATGAGATGAATGGTGATTTATTATATACTTGCACATAACCAATACGAATGACATGATGGTTCATGAGATGAACCGAAGTCCACAAGTATATTAGATGTAACACATGTGTATGGATGAGATCCACATACGGAAGACATGTGTGACAAATTTTACACTTAAATATCTTCACAACCAGTGATGAGACTGGACATCTCATACTGACAAGGTTGCAGCACTTTGATCACTATGAGATGTGTGATTTATCTCGATCATCAGAATGGAAGATTCTAGATCATAGTGCTGGTACATTGGATGTATTGAAGCACCATGAGAAGCACCTTATAAACACTATCTTTACTTTAAGGTCTGCTCTCATAATTCCCTAGCAATAGGCTCTCAATCCTGAGACATTAATGAACTCAAGTTTCTATCTATTCATTTGCTTTGAGTCACCAATGAGTGAGGCCAACTGTAGGTCAACACCTCGGTAATTTGGGTACATGGTAGTAGAGCTATGGGAACATTCAATGGTCAAGATGGAATCTATCTCTAATATCCCCTTGTGCCAATTAATGGATTTATCATTGGTAAGTGCGCACCCATTCCGATTAAGAGTTAATTGGAAAGGTACCTATGATCATTATAATTAATTAGGGCTCAAGGATAAAAAGATATGGATCTAGTTTGGAAGACAGGTCTAATTGATCCATGGATATTGATAGAGGGGTCTACTTGTGGTAATGTGGAAGTTTAGGGTCTTCTATGTAATATTCCTAAGACTGGAGTTCAATTGCATCTATATAGTGGAGTAATTTGCAATTAACTGTGGGCCCGGATTACACATGAGATGTGGGGTAGCGAGTCCCAGTTGGAGCCAGCTTTCTAAGGAATCCCTAGTGGTCCCCACGCTAGCCCAATTATTAAAAAATATCTAATTCTAGTTGAACTCTAAAAGGAAGGTTACTATCTCTATTTGAAGTAAGACTTCTAATAGTGATAATAGTAGGCTTACTAATTTTACTGGAAGTGAGACTTCTATTTTAATTGGAAAGGAATTAGAAAGTTACTAATCATATTTGAAGTGAGACTTCTAATTATGATATTGTAAGTTACTAATTAATTAATGGAAGTAAGACTTCTATTTTAATTGAGAAGAGATAGTAACTAATTATTTGGAAGTAAGACTTCTAATGGAAATTAGTAAGTGGGGCTTGCAAAAGCTATAAATAGAGGAGAGGAGGGCTGGACGTCCCATGCATGCTACATACCTAGGGATTCACGCCCAGTCCTCTCTAGTGCAAAAGTTGCACGAGCTCTTTCTCTCTCCCTCTTCTAGTTCTTCCCTAGAGTTCCTAGTAGTTTTCTCTTGGAGACCCCACCATCTTCTTGAGAAAAAGGAGAATCTGATACGAGTCATAGCATGGAAGATCAAGAGGTTTTAGAGATTCCTATTTGATTAGTGAAAGCGTTTCATCATCAAAGAAAGACGCAACTTCTCCATAAGAGCACAACCGAGCTCCAAAGGTATAATCCACTTCCTTGCATGTTGTAGATTATTATGGATGCTTATTAGTTGCTGTTTCTATCTTCTAGATAGATTGTATTTACTGATCATGATGGCTGAGATTGAGGACATGGATCTTGGATTGGGTTTTATAGCCTTCTGGATAGTTGCCCCTACATCAAGTGGGTCAAAAGTATTGAAACCTATCCTAGAGGCCCACCGTATTTCCAACAGTAGCCATTCTGGAGGCATGTGAACATAATCTCTGTGAACTTGGCATTGTTGGCAGCGCTTAGCAAATTGCATTGCGTCAACTACCATGGTAGGCCAATAGTAACCTAACCTTTTTATCTGATCGAAGAGCTTAGGACCAGCCTGATGGGCTCCACAAAGACTAGCATGAACTTCTTTGAGTGTTTCTTTAGCCTCTTGTCGTGACAAGCAGTGTAGAATTACTCCGTTGAAGGATTTTATGTAAAGGACCTTTGAAGGAATATCCAAATGAAAGTTTGAGGCTCGTCTTTGAACGCTTACCCATTCTTTTGGATCTTCAGGCAGGATTCCGAACATAGTGTAATAAATGAACGGATCCCTCCAGTCGCCGATTGGAGGTCTGAGGATATAAGTTCGACTTCCAACCACTCGGTGGCATTCAACAACTTCTTGGTGTGTGCTAAGAGGAGGGAGGATTCTTTTCTCACACATTCTAATTTGTATGATCTCCCCTTCCTGGATCGCCATAGATGCGGCAAGTCCGGCTAGGGCATCTGCACGGATGTTTTCACCTCTACGAATGTGGGTGATGTGACAGATGTCAAACTTTTACAAAAGCGATTGTGTACTGTTATAGTAATGCAGCAAATCAGGCTTCTTGACTTCAAATTTCTGATTCATTTGGTTGACGATCAGTTGAGAGTCTCCAAAGACTTCCAGCATGGTAATGCCGGACTTGATGGCGAGTTCCAATCTTACGATCAGAGCTTGGTATTTAGCTGCATTGTTTGAGCATGATTCCAGTAGCGAGAAAGCGTGTGGAATCATGTATTTGTCGGGGCTAAAAAAGAGGATTTCAACTCCCGAGATCAACTATCTTTTTTCATTTGTCTTGGTTGCACCATCAAAGTACATGTCCCAGGAGGCATTTGGTGAGGAAGTCTCCACGTTGTAGATGGGTTCGGCGGGGAGATCATCTCTGAGTGGTGAATCTTTAGGCAGTGGATGCTCTGTGAGAAAGTCTGCTAGAGCTTGGCCTTTGATTGCTTTTTGTGGTACATACCTATTATCAAATTGTGACAGAAGGATGGACTACTTTGCTAGTCGTGCATTGAGAGAACCTGCTTTTGTAACAAGGACCTTCAAGAGGTTGATCATCGAAACCAGGTAGACTTTGTTGGAAAGCAGGTAGTGACGTAGCTTTGTACGATGAACATTACTGCAAAGCATTCTTTTTTGACCGGAGAGTAGCGATGATGCTCTACACCTACCAGCATGCGGCTAAGGTAGTATAGAGCAGCTTCTTTTCTCTCATCATTTTCTTGTGCGAGTAGAGCACCCAGAGAATGGTCGAGGGCTCTTGTGTACAAGATGAATGGTTTTCCAGAGGTAGGAGCACCTAACACTGGAGGTTTGGTCAAGTATGACTTGATATCTTGAAATGCAGCTTCACAGTCAGCATCCCATACAAAGTTTACACCTTTCTTCATCAACCGAGAGAATAGACGGCACTTCCCCGAAAGATTGGAGACGAACTGTCTGATGTATGCCAATCTTCCTTGAAGTCCTTTGAGTTCTCTCAAGATTCTTGGAGAGGGCATTTCTAGAATAGCCTTGACTTTGATGGGGTCAAGTTCTATTCCAACTTTCCGAACTAGGAATCCGAGGAACTTACCCGACGAGACGCCGAAGAAGCACTTCAAGGGATTCATCCTCAGTTTGTGTTTGCGAAGCCGGAGGAAGACTTCTCAAAGGTCTTTAAGATGATCTTCTTTTCATTTGCTTTTGACGGTGAGGTGATCAACGTAACACTCAACCGTCTTGTGCTGCATATCTTGGAATATTTTCATCATAGCCCTCTGATATGTGGCACCAGCATTTCTCAGACCAAATGGCATGACAGAGTAGTAATACACGCCAAATGGAGTCTAAAATGAAGTGTATTTTTCATCTCCCGGATACATCTTTATCTAATTGTAGCCAGAGAAGACATCCATGAATGTCATTCGCTCAAATTCGCAGGTATTGTCAATCATCACCTCCGGTATGGGGAGCGAAAATGCATCTTTAGGGCAAGTGTCATTCAAGTCTCTATAGTCAATACAGACTCTGATCTGCCCATTTTTCTTTGTCACGGGGACAATGTTAGCTAACCATTCAAGATCCTGTTCCTCTCGGATGAAGCCAACGCTTTTGAGCTTTTGAACTTCGTGTTCAATTTTATCCATCACATCTGAACGGAATCTTCTTTGGCCTTGTTTGACAGGCTTGGTGTCTTCTTGAAGATTGAGTTTATGGACTGCTACTTTGGGGTCTAAACCAGGCATTTCAGTGTAAGACCATGCAAAGCAATCAACAAACTCATGAAGAAAAACGATATACTAGGGTAACTCATCATCCTTTATATTCTTGCTTATGAATACAGGACGTGGGTCATCTGGTGTTCCCAAGTCTATCTTTTGAACATGATCTTCTATTGGAAGATTCGAAGGTGGTTCCTCCACAATATTCTCGGAGGCTTCCACTCAAAGAAACCTTCAGGGGTTTCAAGGGCATTTTTAGACCAATGTTTGTTTCCATGGGCCTTCTTGATCGGTGATCTTCTCAAAGCTTGCCATGAGATGGTCCCAATCGCTTGTTGAAACTGGATCGAAGTAAGGTACTTCTTTTGGAGACGAGGGTTCTTCTGGGTCAGAATACCATATTTTTGTAATGTCGGACAATTCATCTTCATCATTAGAGAAATCGTACCAATTGGATGAGCTTCCTGGATCTTTGTCAGGTGACTCTTCAAAGAGATATCCAGGGAGATCGATGTCTTCATGGACATGAGATGTTGAGGCTTGGTCGGCAAATTGACTTTTCAGCCTTTGTGTCAACTGTCTCAGAGGGGTATCGGGATCATACCCTAACCCATGTGAAGACTTTTCTACATGACCGTAGAGTCTCCAATGTTCCAGCTGGCTTTTGGTCAAGGCGGGCCCTATTGGCATGAGAATACTGTAGCTTTGTCCCAAACCGACTAGGTTTTGAGCATCATAGCCCATTTTCTTCATAATAGCTTGTGCCACGGGACTATATAGGAATAGTTGAGGCATACCTTCATTGTGGAAAGGTTCAAGCACGGAGTTTGATGAAGAAGCATCCGATCTATGGAAGAAGATCGGCCTTTCCTTTGTTGAAGTTGCCAGATCAATGAAGGAAGCAGACATAGGATCTTCTACGTCAGCAGGTGTCTCCATTGGAGTCAGAGCAGGCTGAACTTGCTGAATGTCAGCTTGGTTTGGCGATGTGTCATCTTCTGGCTCTGAATCCAAATCCTTGTCTTGCATGATAGACACGAAAGAGACAACAAATTTGCCCCCAGTCTTTTGCTTTGCCTTCTTTACTTTAGTTGTGATGACCAAAGGCTTTGAAGGTTTGAGGGAGATGACGAAGGGAGGTTGACTGCTCTCTTCGGATTTGCCGGCGGGTTTTTTCTTCTTTCGGTGATTGTTGAGGAGCCTTGCCTTTATCTTTCTGGAGATTTTCGGCAAAGGATGTTATATCTTTCTCCTCTCCTTCTTTTTCACCTTCATACATCTGGGAGTCTGCAAAGTGGACTTCTTTACCTTTCAAGGGTTTTCTATCCGCAAAGACTCGATGTATCATGCCGTCGTCGCTAACGAATTTGATGCACTGATGTAGAGTTGAAGGGACGACACCATTCTCGTGTATCCAGGGGTGTCCGAGAAGGATGTTGTAGCATGAAGGGGTTTTTATTGCATATACAGTGACCTCATAGATAAGATCACCGTGCAACTTGAACCAGGTTTTTCCGATAGGCCTTTGAGTACTCCCATCATATCCAAAGGTAGATACAGATGTGTGGCTCAGCATGCTGGGTGGGATGCCCAACTCTTCGAGAGCCGACGTAGAGATGAGGTTGAGTGCAGAACCTGGGTCGATCTGAACTTTGTGCATAGGCATTTCATGATGTACCTTGTGAAGTACATGGGTCGGTTGTGCCTTGTTTCGCCAAGTAGGATGTCTTCCTTAGTAAAGGCGATGGTTGCACTGGCTGCTTTTTGAACCGAGAGGCATTCGATGCATGATCTCTCAGTTTTTTTCATTTCTCCCTTTGAGGAAGTTCCTGATTTTTCGACCCTATAGTCCATTTCAATTTGGAGGACTTGCGGAGCATGTTTGTCGACATCCTCATTCAGTTTTTGTAATTCTGAAATGAGATTATCACTAGTACGTGGAGACATTCCTAACAGGTTTAGGATGTGCAGTCGTGTAGGTATGTGCTTGAAGTGTTCGATCAAGTCATACTTGAAGCCTCCTTGGGGACTGCATGTTCATTATTGTTGCCTCTTGGGGCATTTACAACATCTTTTCCCAAAGGATTTACATAAGTAAGAGAAGACTGGTTGTAATCTTTTGTGATAGTCCCGGCCAGAGCGGGTGCCTCTACCAACTTCGAGAGCTTCTTGAGAAGGGTCTTCGTTTGGAAGATCGCCTTCGGGATCAAGAGGCCGTCGCTTCTCATTTACTGGGGATGTATCTTCAGCAGAGTTTCCATCCTCAGTGATTGTGTTGCACGGAGCATTTTCAGGGAACAAGTCCTGAACAACATCTAGTAACTTTTCTTCCTTGCTGACCAATTCATCGTCCCAAGCATCAATAGCTGGGGCTTCTTCATGATGATCAGTCTGGAAGGATGTGAGTTCTAAAGTCGCAGTCTTAGGAGACGAAGCCTGAGAGGATATCATCTCAGTGATAGTCCCTTGAGACGAGGTAGCTCCAGAAGATATGGCGCCAGACGTGGTCAGAGAGTAGAAGATATGGAACCAGATGTGGTCAGAGAGTAAGTAATCTCACCAGACAAGGCTTCAAAAGAGCTATAATCCCGAATTATCACATTGTAGGCAACTCTGACAAGAGACGCTACCAGAATGGACTGATGGGAGTCAGACTCATCCTCGGATGTAAGAGGATCATCGATCCAGTGGTTTTCCCCATTTTCAGGAGTTAAGGGAGGAGGTACCTGGTGGTCTTCAGAGACTTCCGGTTCTGGATTTTGATTGTGACGAAGCTCATTGACGCGATCTTGCTCTTATTCTAGGGCAACACGCTGCAAGATCCTTGCATATTCTTCAAGAGCGGGCATGAGAACCAAATCTTCTTCTTCGTTGCTCTTTGTGATTCAACAGGGTTGGGTTCCACTAGAGCAATGGTGGGTGATGGGTCAACAACATTTTCTTGAACAAAAACTTGGTCTTCTTCATCATCAGACCAGGATCCTTGTGGCTGTAGGGGTTATACCAGATTATTGGCATAAAGTGAGTTTCAGGAACCCATTCAACATCGGAGAGGTATTCTCCTGTTTCAAGGCACTCCTCCCACTCGTCGGTGTCACTGGACTCGTATCCATCAATGGAGAATCCAACTACCGAATTGCAAGAGTATGATTCCCCCTGCGTGGCTTCTTTTTTGAAATGAGGTGGCATGAAATCACTGAGAGTGGACTTTCTTACCACTTTTGCAGTCTTTGGAAGGGACACTTCTGTTGCCTCCAGTGAAGCGGTAGAGGAGGTCTCTGTCTTTTCATGAACTTCTTGTTTTGGTTGGGTCTTTTCTTATCGTTTGAGCTTGAGGAGATGTTTCCTAGCTTGCCTTTGCTGTCGAGCTGTCGGCTTTGTTTTCACAACCTCTCAGTTCTCATCTTCCAGGAGATCGGGATGTACCCATATGGGTTGTCCGTCTGGTGTGGGATGGAACCAGCACTTTGGATGCTTGAATTCTTTTTATCACCTTGAAGGAAGTAGTGATCTTCTTCATTGGTAATTTTGGTGTTTGTCCACATGACACCATGTTAACGGAGGCAGACCCATAGTTTTTGTCAAAGGTAATGACTCTGTTTTTCCACATCTCGTTTATCTTCTCTCTTAAAATGAAGCATTGATTGAGAGGATGCGAGATCATCTGGTGGTATAGACAGTACCGAGGATCGTTGGTTTTGCCAACATCTCCCGGTCTTTTGGGTTCAGGCAAGGCGAGCTTGTCGTTTGCAATGAGAGCCCCAAAGATTTCATCAACATCTTCATCGAAAGGGTATTTCTTTTCTACTCACTCTTTAAAGGCATCTGATAGTTCAGGTCTCTTACCTGCAGCTTTGTTTTCTGCTTTCTTTGGTGGCTGAGGAGCTGACTTGGTTTGCACATTGAGGACCTCTTTTTTCTTTGGTTTAGCGGTTGCAATGACGGTTGGTTCATTCCTTGATGATATCTGACTGTTGAGGTCTTTCATCATCGTTTCAGCCTCCATGGAAGCTTCTAGGAGTTCTCCCAGGGTTTTTGATTTGCTGCCGATGATCATGGAGCGGATCCTTGCTCTCTCATGTTGTTTCGGCAGATGTCGACCAGCGACGCTTGTGGCAGTACATCTGAGCATTTGTACGCCATTGCTTTCCACTTGTCAATGAAGTCTTATGTTGACTCATTCTCCCCCTGTTTTAGGCTACAGAGCTGAGCCATAGTAGCGGGATGGTCCTCACCTTTGAAGTGAGTCAAGAAGCGTGTCTCTAGCATGGCCCAGTTTTGGATGGAGTCTTCCGGCAAAGTGGAGTACCAGTCAAAGGCCGTACCTTTTAGTGTACTTGCAAAGAGGCGGATCTTGAGTGCATCTTGAACCGCAATAGATCCTATCAAGATTCTGAAGTGGATGACGTGCCGTCTGGCTGATCCTTTCCCCGTATATGTTTGGAGAGTAGGATGCTTGAATTGTATAGGGAACGGGACCGAGTCCATCCATAAGGGATATGGTGGCTTGATCCCATATTCCTTGAGTATATCCTCTTCTTTTGCTTTGGCAATGATACTAACCACGTCTTTTTTGGTAAGGGCGCGTGACTGATATTTTTCTCCATTTACCTCATTATCTTGAAGATTCGGAGGAGGTTCATTGTTCGCCTGATTTTGAAAGGCAAGGAGAATGTTTTCCATCAGAGTTTCAATCCTCTGTTGGCCTTGTTCCAACTGCTGGATGCGTGTGAGCGCATCATCTTGAGGTGGATTGCGAGGTGGTGGCTCATAATTTATAGCAAGGACGTTCATCCCTCGGGATTCGAACGAAGAAATTGTCCTGGTGACTGAGCTGGGGCTCATTCTTTTTTATGAAGAGCTTGAGGAAGGATCACTTCATCTTCCTTGGCTTAAAGAAGCAGGAGATTCTTGTGAATGTCTTCGTGTCCTGGAGACGCTGCGAGTCATCAGAAGTTGGACATGGATTTTGGTTGCTGACTTTTGGCGTCTTCTGGTTTTTCCAACCATATGGACAGTAGCAACTTGGTCGGGTTTTTCTTTTTCGACCCATTTTTGAAGACTTGAAGTGTAGGATGCTAGGTCCTCTGCTTCTCTAGTCTCTTTTGTTGATATGACGTGCGACGGCGTACACGACGAGCAATTTGAGCTTGTTCAGCTCTGGTTGGGCTTTGACAATGAAGGATGTGCTCCCTCGGGCGCAGCAGCCGAGCCTGTCTTCTTTGTATCTAGGCATGGATAGGATCCAGACTCGGTCCTTTGCCTGTCGCAGCGAAGCTTTGAATTTTTTGAGTTCAGCCCCTGTAGAGATGAAGGGTTGAATGAAGGATTGTAGGCCTGGGCAGGTGCTTGCAGAGGCCTTGTGATGCATGATTTGATTTCTGGCTTGTAGGAACAAGCCGGCTCATGCTAGGTTGACTTGGTTGTCAAGTGGGAGACGGGTTTTCTCCTCTTTCATGTAGGCAAGAGGGTAGAACTGGTTCTCCTTGAGTGGTGCCAGGTATGCTGGTTCTATGGATGTTTGGTACCTTCTTTGTTTTGGCGAAGGTCTTGGGGACCAAGTCTTGGGATAGACCTGGATGTTTGTGGGTTGAGGCTTCGCGGGGGTGCTGCGGGCTTCGGGCTGCTTGATGCTCGCCTTTGGTGTCACGGTAGTGACATGTTGAGAGGCGATTTTCTGCTTTCTGGCAGGCACAGTTTTTTTCTTTAGGAAGTGAGAATGGTCCTAGCATCCCAAAGACGATAGTCCGGGGAGTCAAGGTCGACCCAGAGTTCAGAGTGCTGCCGAGAGAGGTGACGCTTCGGCAGCTGACAGGGCGCTTGTGAGTGCGCATGTTTTTCTTTTGTTGAAGCATGAGTTGGTGCTTGTTCTCATTGAAAGTAATGGTTAAAGAAGCTCCCATTGTTAGTTTCAAAAAATTTCTGAAACAAGACCACATCCATTAGTAATTACAAGAACATGATGACCATAAATGGAAAAAACTATGGTTTTGTCTTTTCAAGTTGCTCGAGGGACATGGTCCGACCCAAGCGACATGAAGAAGGCAAAACGCCATAGATGGTACAATTGTTCTGATCGCAAGTATGGTGAGCCCAGAATGAGCGTCCCAGTGACTGCTAGAAGCAATTGTATACCTAAATTCGACTTATCGAGAAGCAAGGCTTGCTCAAGGTAATACAAATATAAGGTTGGAGTTACAAATGTGTCGGTTACGAATACAGTAGACCCTAAAAGGGCGTACTAGTACCGCTAGGCACAAATGTTGGAGAGAACAAGAGCATCGGTCGCAAATACAGTAGACCCAAAAAGGGCGTACTAGTACCGATAGGCACAAATGTTGGAAATCACATCCATGAGATGGGATTCTCTTTTTTAAAAGGTCAAGTTGGATTCGTCAAAGAGAGCAAATGGTATTCCAATCCGAATACAGACTCAACATTTCTGCGAGCACCGGTACCCAGAAGGGAAGGAGCCACAATTCTCGAATCTGGATCCAAAAGTGACGAGAGTTTTTTTTTTTGAAAGGTCAAGATTGGATTCGTTTAAGAGAGCAAATGATATTCCATTCCGAACGCAGGCTCAACATTTCTACGAGCACCGATGCCCAGAACGGAAGAGACCAAAATTTCTCAAATATGAACTCGAAGATGACGAAAGTTTTTTTTTTTTTTGAAGATTTTTTTTGGACGAACATCTAAGGATGGAAGAGTGTACATAAGCCTCCTAATTCGGTCTTGTGAAACCTTAATTGATAGAATTGCCCCCAGGTAAGGGTAGGATTACTTAATAAACCCGTTTGGAGGACTCTTGCCTAGGACAGTCAAGTTGTCTCCACACTCTGGACAAGGTTTTTCTTGAATCAATCGTGGTCAAAGAACGCAATTGGTTTAACCTTAGAGTTCTTTGTTTCTATCTTTTTTTTTGAAGATTCCTAATGGGCTCATCGAAGAGAAACGATGGCCCAATCCCTGATCCGAACACAGGCTCAACATTTTTGTGAGCACTGGTGCCCGAAAGAGAAAGGATCAAAGTCTCTTAATTTTGAATCCAAGATGAGAAATCTGATTTTTTTAAGATCCCTAATGAACTCATCGAAGAGAAACGATGGCCCAATCCATAATCCGAACCGGCTCAACATTTCTGCAAGCACATGAACGAAACGGAAAGGATCAAAGTTTCTCAATTTTGAATCCAAACTGAGAAATCTGAATTTTTTTAAAGATTTCTTATGAACTCGTTGAAGAGAAACGATGGCCCAATCCACAATCTGAATCGGCTCATTATTTCTACAAGCACATGAATGAAACGGAAAACATCAAAGTATCTCAATTTTGAATCCAAACTAAGAAATCTGAATTTTTTTAAAGATCCCTAATGGCCTTATCGAAGAGAAATGATGGCCCAATCCACAATCCGAACCGGCTCAACATTTCTGCAAGCACATGAATGAAATGGAAAGGATCAAAGTTTCTCAATTTTGAATCCAAACTGAGAAATCTGATTTTTTTTTTAAGATCCCTAATGAACTCATCGAAGAGAAACAATGGCCCAATCCACAATCCGAACCGTCTCAACATTTTTGCAAGCACATGAACAAAACGGAAAGGATTAAAGTTTCTCAATTTTGAATCCGAACTGAGAAATCTGATTTTTTTTTGTGAAGAGAGAAAGAGTGGAAATAAACTCAAAGATAGAATTAGAGATTTCCAAAAAATCTCTTCTCATTTTTTTAGATACGAAATCCAACATAGGCCACCAACTAGAAAGGAGCCAAGGAATCAAGAAATGGAAGCATAAGCATAGAGCAAAAGATATGATATGCAA
The DNA here is from genome assembly GCA_012931725.1 of Litsea cubeba. Lineage (NCBI taxonomy): Eukaryota > Viridiplantae > Streptophyta > Magnoliopsida > Laurales > Lauraceae > Litsea > Litsea cubeba. The sequence continues at coordinate 33,808,737 of CM022944.1, forward strand.
ATATTCCATTTCTAAGCATCATGTTCTCAAATGAACGAGTCACACCGGGTGTGCCAGCTTGATGGACCGCGCTCCTGCTGCTTGGCGCTTTCACACCCGAGAGGGCGAAGCGAGCATCCACATTTTTCTTTTTGGGTGGGTGTGCCAGATTTTCTACTCTACTTCGAATTGTAAATGGTGATCTGGAGATCGACCTTCACAAGTAGAAAAGGAAATCAACTTCTTTTGAGTTTTCATTGCACATATATTTAAGAAAAGAGACATGGTTTGAAATGCCGTAAGATGCAATTTCATTTGTTTTGCCGTTAAAGGCGATGTTTGCCGTAAAAGGCAATTTTTGGCATTTATAGCCAATTTACAATTCTTATCAATAGTGAAAGACAAGAGTTATGATTTTTTTTTTGTCTCTTTAGAAAAATACAAAGTATAATGAAGAGCAAGAAAAGAAGGATCTAACTTCTTAGGAGATTATGGGGCTCTCGTTCAGATTGACGGTCGCAAGCCATATGTGGACTTCGCTATCATCCATGCATATGAGAAAAGAGGATGCTCTTGATTTGCTTGGCTCGGCTATAACCTTAGATTTTTAGAGGACAATGACCAATAGGAGGTCATATGTCCAATAAAAAAGCTAAGTAGACGGGCTAGTGACTTAGCTAATCGAAAGATCGACTTCTGATTCAGACCACCAGGGCACAGTTCCCACCATCATTTTAAATTCAACAACCGGGGCACAGTTCCCAACCCGCCACGTGGCAATACCACGGGCACCGGGTTTCCAATCAAATCATTAGGCACGTAACTTCTTTTTTTCTTTTTCCCCTGAATCAGGATCGATCATAGAGAAGTGAACCTCACCTTTAAAACGAGTTTGCAATTGCATACTTCCGTAGGTGACCACTCCCACGAGCTCAAAACCTCCCGTGAGTCATTAGTGGTGTCTCTACTTTCTTTGGAGCACAACTCTCCACGTGTTGTTCTCCAAAGAGAGGCATACTGTAGACACCTCATTTGGCCCCCTATGACAGCCTAAAACACCTGTCATATATAGCGGTGCCCCCATTTCACCCATAATTGAATGATTAATGGCATAATTCAGATTAATTAATGACGATGAAGATGCTTGTTGATAATCGCACGCGCCTATTTATGATAATGCAAGCATTAGTTTTTCAAAGAAAAACAAAACAAAAGTAATAGCAAAATTAAAACATTCGGCTTAGAAATCATAAAGTTCTTATTTATTTCATACCACCCCCACCCGAGACCCCAAAACGCAACGAGCAACACCCATTGGTCTGGATCCACTCTAGCAGGATAGTGTTGTAGCCGCTCCCAAGTAGTGCTATATAGGTTATAATATTTCTTCTTCAATGCGGTTTTACAATTCCTCCATTTGTAAAGATAAAAGTCTCTCACTCCTCCCAATGGGCTGCCCGTATTCATTAAATTCTACCACGATGCGCTCTCCCTCATTAAAATATATAGCAAGCATCACAACATGTAGGAACACCACCAATGCAAAAAATCCTAATCATTTATATAATTTCAACTAGGAAAGACTAAAGACATGCATGTATACCAACTTGGGACAATCTGGGATCATTCAAAAATAAAGACTAAGGGGGTGTTTGGTTAAAGGAAGATTACAATATCATCACATTTGAGTATTGTAAGATATTTCATTATCATAGAATAAGATAGTGACATATTATGATATTGTGTCACTTGTGGTGTTTAGCAATTTCTGCTAATTTCAATATACCTTTGACGTGTTTGGCAATTTATAAGAATTTTCAGTAAATGATGCCCAAAACAAAAAATGAATACAGAAAAAAAAACCGAGATGATTGACCAAGTGAGAACCCACTAATTAGTAGTCACACTAGAGTAATTTGATATCAGTAACCATGATAGGACCCATTTGATTAAAAAAAAAAACATTGGACTAAATGTTAAAAACCACAAGCAATGTCATTTCATCAATGTGAGTCCATCAAATGTTAATAACCATAATGTAATGCATCCAATGATGATTATAACAGAGAGCCCTATAGAGTTTTAGACACCTTTTAGGAATCCATCTATGAAAAATCAATATGGGACCCATTTGATATCAATAGTCATATTAACCAATCTAATTATAGTAATCACTAGGGGCGGGGGCGGGGGCGGGGGGGCATTAAACAATGAGACTCATTTAATGATGGCAAACTAATAAATAGTCATACAATCCAATGATATTAATTAGTATGAGACCCATTAAATATTGGTAGTACGGGACTCGTTTAATACTGGTAATCATGGTAAATGTTACCCAACGTGACATTTGTAGGACCCACCTAATATTACTAATCAACAAAGAAACTACGTAATTATAATAGGATTAGGGGACCCACATAAAATTTATACACACTAAAGGGCCCATCCGATATTGAGTCACAGTAATACTCCTATAGAAACCATAATGTTAAAAATTATACTAAAATTATCAATGTTAATAAAATATGGTGGGCCACCATGGTAGTAATTTCTCATGAACTTCTACTAATTTTTGCAAAAACTCTTGACCCATGTTTTGGGTAGTTTTCTTAAGGAAAGATTACTTTATACAACATATACATGACTATTTTAATATGAAGGTTTGTATAAGAAAGTGAGATATTGTGGGATATTTTCTAAGTTATCCAAATACCTAGTTTTTAGGTGTGGAGATTATATTCTAAAGTACGAGATTATATAGCAAGATCTTTAGGAATATATGATTTCCAAACACACCCTAAATAAGAAAACTCAAGGAAAAAGTTCAATGGTAGTAGGAAAGTGCTTAATGTAGACATGAGATGTATATAACTTGGATAGGAGAAAGATCAACATGATTTTTAAACTTGAAATCATTGACACAATTCAACAAACACAGTGTGTGCAAGTCAAATCCCACAGAACTACACATATATAGCTAAAACCGCACATATATAGCACTTATGATAGATTTAGACCATCTAACACATGTTAATAAATCACCTAAGGACACAAATAAGTACAAACCATAAAGATTAAGATTTTCTTTAAAAGAAAAAACCCTAAGTTGGAACCCCCTTCTCCCTATGTCACTGCCAATGGGAATCAACCCCTTTTTTTCAAAGTTTTATTGATTCAAGCACTCTGGCATCAATAGAAATCAAAGGGTCATTCTAAATGCACCCATGCTACTTACTTTTTAAACCCACTCTAGATGCCTATTAGAATATAGACTGCACATCAGTCTTTTCACTCCTCCACATTTTTGTCGGCAGGATGGTGAAGTGGTCAACATGGCCATTTCAACTCAATCAAGGTCACATGCAGTGAGAAGACTACAGTCAACATGGTCATTTCAACTCAAAAAGCGACAAAGACTACTAGTACAAATGCATGCACCTGCTACAATGGACCACCAGGACACTGAACCTAAAAGGGATTTAAAAGGGCCACATGCAGTAGCCATGACATGTAGTTAATGGCCTTTTTTCTTTTTTTTTTTTGTAAGCGTAGCTAATGGCCTTAAGCTTCATCCTAAAATCATACACAGCTTTTGTGGGTCCCACAATGGGATTGGGGCATATATTTGATGGGCCCATGTTAAGCCTAGTTGGTACCGGCATGGAGTAGATTCCACTTACTTTTTTATGTTTTTTTGGTAGAAGGGTTTCCACTTACTTGATCCATTGGAGTGGACCATAAAATCGAGAAACACAAAAACCAAACCCCCACCTCCAAATCCGAAAGTTTTATTTTATACGGTCAAAAACACCCTTGATGTATGGTGATCAGCACTATTTTTGTGTGGTTGGTGACAAATGCATGAGACCCATTTTCTTTGTCACGAACTCTTTTGTTAGTTGCATCGTATTTTCGAAGGTTTCTCATTCAACGGTCAAGATTATCCGATCTTATTCTTCCGATCCATAAAATCTTTGGGTTATCCATTGTGATAGATAGTGGCCCACCTCATCAACGGTTTGACTTGATTAATTTTAAATCTTCAATCAACCACATTAAGAGATATAGCAACTACATATTGCGACATCAAAATGACAATTTAACTACCTTTGAAAGGCACTAAATGACAAAAAAAAAGGTCTTGGATATTTAAAAAAAAATTTATTCAAACATATTAACACATGTTACATTCCTAATCTTCCAACACAATGGTTTCAGAAGGAAACCTAGAACACATATACAGATTGAACACATTAATTCGCTCCGCATACAGGGTAGCTCATGCAGCTGCACAATCATACCTGAAGTGAACCCATTGAGGCATAATGGGAGGCATCGGGTAACCATCTGTCAATGCAACCTGGACGTAGTGATTATTATTTACGTACCCGATAACAACATGTTGATACAACGGTGGTGGAGTAAATCGAAGTGGCAAATACGTAAAGCTCTGTGCAGCACTTAAAACGTGTAATATCACATTGAACTTCGAAGCAATTAAGAGACCCATGTCTGGCATGGTCATCCAATGCTCAATCGGTGCTCCTCTATCTAATGCAAAAAAGTTCAGTGAGTTGTAAACACGAGTCCACTCGTTATCACTATCAAATATTGCAACATACTGTGTCCTGAATGTGTGCAACTCTTCTATTAAGCTATACCAGATAGTTGCCCATGCATCTTCGTGAAGACCAAGACAAACAGCTATCGCCCGAAATCCGTAATTCCCATCAGGTTTTACGTCTTGTACATGCATAATGTAAGGATGCAGTATAGGTGGAAATTGATGAACATAGGCATGTACAGAGTAGTTGTAAATAAATGAGCAACTGTGTCTCGCTGGTTCCTGAAACTGAAAAGTATATGGCTGAACAAACTCAAATGTATCCGTATTAGCATGAGTTGATATGTCTTCCCTATCCTTCGAGTCGGGGCCTCCAAACGAATAATTGTTTCTGCTTGGTGTAGACACCTCATTTGGCCCCCTATGATAGCCTTAAATACCTGTCATATATAATGGTGCCCCCATTTCACCCATATTGAATGATTAATGGCATAATTTAGATTAATTAATGACGATGAAGATGCTTGTTGATAGTTTTAGACTTAGTTCAACGACTTCTAGAAATTCATGAGAATAAAGCCAAATCGCATTGAGATCTCGAGTCCAACTCACCTTTCACACAAGGAACGGACCACTACACTATTCAAACATAATCCAGACCACTTAAGACATGCTTAGGCTAATTGTTACGAAGATTACACCTAGCTTACCTAAATACCACCCAATTACCCTAAGTTAGGAAGCCACATCCATTGATCCAAGAGGTCCCCGAGCCCCTAATCATTAGGACAGTTGGACCCTTGGATTCTTCACTTCGAGGGCTTTCCGTCCATATATAGAACTCCGAGATCTGACGGGCACATCAAAAATCATAAAAGCAGGTCCCACAACCACGGGGCGCCCCCTTGAAAAATCACCTACCATTTCTAGACCTCTGATAGCCTCAGAAGTTGGCTCGTCGCGATCTACTTGCCGAGAGCTTTCCATTGATGTGTAGAACGCCAAAATCCGGCGAGCTGATCAAAATCTACGAAACCTGGGTCCTAGTGATGATTGCCCGAATCAAACCTCATTGCGGCTCACTTTTTGGGCCCCAAACTTCTTACCCGAGTCCGACCCAGACTTGGACCCCACAGCCAAATCCATGGGCCTGATCCCAACATGGACCAAAACTCTAGCCCAACCTGGACTTATACCTATTAAACATTGAACCCAAATTCCTAACCCAACCTCACCTGACCCAATAACCTAACCCACACCCGACCTGGCCCAGGTTGCATGGCCCGTCGCACAGATAAGGGAGATAAGAGTCCCACAGATCTGGAAACGAGAGTCCCAAATCTGAGGGCTCCCATTCCCCCTGATATCTCTCTCTCCCTCTCAATCTCCAACTCTCTCCCTTAAAACCTCTCCCCGATCTCTATCCTCTTGATGCGCATATCTCATCTCCAAACAAACCATCATCTTCATCTCTACTCCTCTGCGCAGACCCCAGAACTCCATCCCTCCCGGCCATCTCCATCTCACAACCCTTCTCACCCAGACACCATCGCACAGGCCTCATCATTTCCATCACCCTCCTCCCAATCGCAGAACTCCGCCCTCACCATCTCCTTCATCCCCCCTCCATCACGCCATCTCCCCCCATCTTCTCCATCGCTCCCTCTCGTCACCTCCTTCATCTCCACGCAAGGAATCCCTACTGACCAACCTCCCTCTCGTCCTCCACTCCCTACACGCAACTCCTTCTCGGTTCTCATCATCTTCATCTCCATCACTCCCCTGCCCAGCCTCCCCTTTCCCATCACCTCTCTCTAGTTCTTCATCCTTGCGCAGACTAGCCAGCCTCCCATCTTCATCTCCACCCTCTCCCTCAAGCGATCAACTCCTTCCCCATCTCATCATCGCCCCATGCGCAGATCTCACTCCTGCACAGCCCCCCCGGACCAACCCATCTCATCGCCATCATCTTCATCTCCCCAGCGTGCAGACGACCCACCATCATCTCCCCAACAGCCTTATGCGTCCACCATCTCCATCAACCATCCATCACCTCCCCCTGATATCTCCATCACATCTCACCTCACTCCACCATCATCATCATCCTCTCCCTTTCATCATCACAAGCCATCTCTCTCCACCACCTGCACGCACGTAGCAGCCCCTGTACACACGCAGCAGCCCTGCAACCCATCTCTCTCCGCCCTCCATCGGCTTCATCTCCGCCGGACCTCTCCCCCTGCGCCAAGTACACGTGCACCCACTTCACTGCACAACCCGCCTGCACATCCCCTCTTTCCTCTCTTTTCTTTTTCTTTCTTTATTTCTTTCTTCTTCTTCTCTCTTTCTCCCCTGCACTCCGCCTACACATCCCCTATTTCCTCTCTTTTCTTTTTTCTCTATTATTCTTCCTCCTCCTCCCAGCGCACCACACTCCACTGCACACTACCTGCACATCCCCTCTTTCCTCTTTCCTCTCTTTCTTTTTCTTTCTTTCTCTTCTTCTTCCTCCTCTTCTCCTTCCTCCACTGCACACTTTCTTGCACACCCACAGCGCCCATCCACACCACAGCACACATCGAGCATCCATCTTCTTTCTCCTCCTTTTCTTTCTTTCTTCCTCTTCTCTCTCTCTCCCCACCTGCACAACACACTGCACCTCTTCTTTTTCTTTGTTTCCTTCTCTTTCTTATCTTTCTTATCTTTCCCCCATCTTCACTGCACTCCACTCGCACCACCCTCTCTTTCTTTCTTTTTTCCTTTCTTCTCTTCTTCTTCTTCCCCTCACAGCCCCTGCACCTCTCACCACAGTACACACCGAGCACCCATCTTCTTTCATTCTCCTCCTTTCCGCACCCATCTTCTTCCTCCTCCTTTTCTCACTTCCTCCCAGCCATTTACACAGCCCACTTCCCTGCACCCCTCATCTGCACGCTACTTGAATTCTTCCCCTCCATTGCCACACACGTACACCTGTCTCCACACTCATCTAAGCCAGCCCATTTACCCGACCCAAGCTGAATTACAAGAAAAAGCCCTGAACCCATCAGGCCTAGATCACTATGCCTAACAAGCCCATGCGTTTAACTATTTCGAATTATTCATAATTTATGTATTTAACATGCTTCATGCATCTAATATGCTCATCCATTTAAATTAGCATTTTTTTTTAGTTTGATTTAATTTGTTCCTAGCCCATGCATTTAACATGCCCAAGCAACATATAACTTAGTTCCGTTTTTGTTTCTTATTTTTTTCAGATAAAACTGAGCACTACATAATTCATGAAAAACCAGAAAAAAAAAACAGAGTAAAACAAAAAAAAAGAATTTTAAGTATTAGATTAATCAAAATAATTAAATTAGGTTTAATAATTAAGTTCCTTTTCCTCCCCCCTCTCATTAGGATTAGGGAATTTTATTTAGGAAATTCCAAATCAGTTATGTTAATTAATTAATAAAAATTAGTATAATATTCCTTCTCCTCCTCTTTTCACTAGGATTAGGAAAATCAATTTAGGAAATTTTAGATTCTAAAGATAAAACCAAAAATAATAATAATAATAATAATAATAACTATAAAACCAACAAAATAATTCCAAAAAGATTTTTCCTTTATTTCTTCCTCCACCTCAGGTGCCAGATATTTAATTGAACTTAATGATAAAAGGAAATGAAGAACTGATTTCTAAAATTGATTAAATGAGAATGACGAGATGAGATGAGTGATTTCGCACACACTTTTTTACTTCGGCCCATCGGCCACCCTTAAACAATCACGGCCCATCAGCCACCCTAAAACAAACACTAGCCCATCGGCCACCTCCAATCAAGTACAGCCCATCGGCCTTTCATTTTTATCACTCGTGTATCGCACACGAAAAACACAGAAATCACAAGTCAAAGTCTCATTTGCATCATCATTTTGGTTTCAAAAGTCAGCCTTTAAACCCTATTTTGCTAACCCTATTTTGCTAAGGTATCTGAAGGGGGTACCCGGGAACGGGGCCAATCCTCTTCTTAAATATTTGGCACCTCCCCCCATTATTTTTCTTTAGTTACTTTATTTTACTTGGATATACTATGATTTTGCTGTGTGAGGATTAACCTTTATTCGGACTTTGACTCATGACCCTGAATTGACCCTATATTAAAGAGACCCAAATTAATGTGACAGGACAACCGTCGCGTGTTGCCGGCAGCACATTAGACGAGAGGAAGAACCCACTCACTCATTTTCTCCCCACATTTCTTTGGCTTTCGTCGAAGAACGGTGTTACGGCCGTATCTGTAGCTGGCGATCGTGATCCATTGATTTTAAGGGTAGTCGGAATCCTCATTTTCGATGTAAAATTTAAATAGCAAATATAGATGAATGGAGATTTCCCCACGCAAAATGCCCTTTCTTTTAGGGGGGTCGAAATTCACATCCGACAGCCTGGCGATTGTGATGGGACGGCTTTGTTGTCCTGTCACAAATTTGGGTCTTTTGCAGGTCCCACGATCTCCATGCCAACAGCCTGGTGATCGTGATGGGACCTCTTTTGTTTTCCTGTCACTCATTTGGGGTGTTTCTGGAGTACTATTCTATAACACGAACATCCCATCAATGATCAGATGTCCGTGTCCCATTCAGTTTAGGGTTGTTATGAGTATACTCTAAAATTGAACCTAAGGTCCGATTGGACCGCCCACTAAGCCTTCCCTAATTATAACATAAGAAATAAACCATCATTAAAACTTTCCCCTTCATCACTAAAATAAAAATAAAAAAATAAAAAAATTCCTCTTCTCCTCCCTCCCTTCTAATTCAAACCATAAAATTCTCTTGGCGTTACATGACATTGTTTGATAACTGCTTTGGAAATCAAATATAAAATGGCCTATCAAAATCCACATCGAACAATTGCATCCCAAAGATCATACATGGTCGACTCAAATTACCAATCTCACACGAACAACACGACTCAAGATTTTGAAAACTTAAATAACTCATGCACGAATATAAACCAACACTACCATAACGAAACACAAAATTATCGATACCTTTCCAACCAAACTGTAACGACTCAAACCTCTTCCCTCAAATCTATGCAACACTTTTATGCAAACGAAGACTTAAACAATCACGTCTCTTACGAACACACAAGACCAAACCATGGCTCAATCCATCATCCCCAATCACATCAAACCACTTCCCAACCAACTCAACAATATTATGCACAATCAAATCAAAACACAATGCACACAAATTTAAACAATCAAAACATTAATCATGACATAAATCAGAATTTACAACTTAATGATCAACGAATCTACATCCAAAACACACAATACATAACGACAAGCCAAATCCTAATCCATCCCGATCAAACCTACCAATCCATCCCATCTAATCAAACTCATTTGCCCATTCAAACCTACCAGTCCATCCAAACCATCCCATCCAATCAAATTCCTTCACCAATCGAAACCATCCAACCTCATCAATTCAATCAACCTATCCAACCATCCATAACAATGCATCGTTATTCGACCTATCAACCATTCCAATTCATGCCATCCAATGAAAGCCATCATCCCACCCAACCCTCACCATTCAACCAAACAACACCTCTTGCCATGATCGTTGACCAATTCCAGCCACACCCAACCATACCGTCCAACTCAATCCATCCACCAACCCAATCTCCAACTCTCATATATCAACAATCCACTCACGCTCCAACCAACTAGCTTAGTCAAACTCCCAATCAAAACCAAGACAAAAATTCACCCACAAATGCAAAAAAAACAAAACCTATTTTTACCACGCAAAGCCAAAGTATCTCGAAAATAGATTCAGGAAGAGTTTGCTAAAATGGTGGACATAAGCGAGCTAGAGTTGCCCAACCCAGACTGGTTTAAGAGTATCACTTCAAAAAATGATCCATATGCAAACACGGGGAAGCCCCTAGAAGAACAATTGATAGGTGGTGAATACCAAGAATGGGAACTTGGATTAATCTCAGAAACTCTAAGGAGACTTATGACCAAAGAGATCAAGATCCCGACATATGGAAAGGCTACAAGGTAGAAGAGGGGATACGTATCCTTAGAACATACTTTGCTCCCATCCATCAACCCAAAGGTGAAGAAATCATAGACACACCGTATCCCATAACTGATAGCTCACCAGATCATGTTCTCAAGAATTGGACCTATGATCCTCCATATTTGACAACTTTAGCCCGTGAAGTAACCTATTATCCACTATATGACCTAACTTTTGAATCTTCTGACGAGATCTACGATCCCATCTTTAAAGACATGCCTCCTTAGAAGTTTTATGATATGCTTAATGAAAATTATGAACAATATGAAACACCTGGGGATGGTAAAACTCAGATCAGCACACAACCAATGAGCGAACTAGATCAATCACAAGCAATCATCCAATCAGAAATATCAAAACTACAAATGCCACCCCAAACACAACCAAACGAAGATCATTCGACACAACAAATAAAAGACATAATGATTCAACCGAAGACACACGAGCCAATACAACCTAATGATTTAAATGAAGAATCTGAACTCATGATGACTATGAAGATGCTTGACCATCAAATGGAACGAGTGGATGAATTAATTAAGGATTTTGATGTCATAAGATCTCTGAAACACACGAACCAATCAGGTTTGAACCGAATGACTCTGAATCAAGTGTGGAAACTAATAGACTGGTTAAACCATCTCCATTTGAAATAAAACACCAAACACAAACGAACAAAATCATATGTGATCCAAAACCTCAATCCAAGACCAATACCACTAAAGACATAGACCACAATACAAACGAAAGAACTTGGATCCTACGCCATCATGCAAAACCAAAATCATGATCCGAAGACAAACAAACATGCAACCAAACGATGAACAAGACTGCCCTAGACTGAAACCAATGCATCCTGGACCCATCCCAACACCGGTTGAGCCAAGAAAGAATGAAAAAGAATATGGAGTTGAATTTCTTGGTCCTAGTATGTTTAGTGAATTGCAAATAGATATAGAGAAACTCAAATTTAAGGTTAGGAAGAAATCAATCTTGTCTAGCATGCCACCTGAACGAATAAAGTCCTCTCAATCTATCATAGAAACCAAAGCATTACCTGAGAATCAACACCAAGAGACTGTTAGGCCTACCATTGAAATACAACGAGGAAGCCCTCACATAGGTCCTACCATCTCATTAGAAAAGACCATAGAAAAAGAACCACAATCAAATGATGTCTTGACTAGTGAGCCTCACACGTCAAACCCTTTTAGAAGATTAAAGGATATCGATATAATTAAATTGATCTTAGGGGACAAACATGACTTCTACAATGAGATAGAGCCTAATCTTGTATTAGCCTTGATTAAGGCCCATTTAAATGCGAGACTAAGACTTCAAAGTATTCTAAAAGGTTTACCATGCCCGCCCTTGACCAATCCAATAATCATGAGCCAAGATTACATAGAATACTTTGAGAAGAGACAACTACCAAGAGTTGATCCAACTCAGATCCTTCACCTAGAATGGTGCCCTGCCCATAAAGTGCAAAATCCAAGCACAGCAATAGAGATCATTCCCGAACTAGAAAGCCAAATAAAGTTTGACCCAATTAGTTTCCACGAAAGAATTGAGACCACTCCCGAAGCTCTAGGAAAGACTTTCGGAGACTTGACTGTAGAAGAACTTTCAGGTACTTACCTAAATATGTCATCTAAAATTCTGATAGTCTCAATGAACAATATAAAAATTCACACAACTGAAGAAATTCTTATCTCACATGACCACCCAGTAGTGGCACAACCAAAATTTAAAGGTTACACCCTTGCTTAAAGACTCTCACAATGTAAGTCTGCTAGGTTACAAAGAAAATTTAGAGCACGCTTAACAAAACATGGACGGACTACATTTAAGGAAGCTAGACGCACTACAACAAAACCTAGAGCCCGAAGAAAAAGGGAAAATCATACGTTTCACACAAAAGATGAGGGTCAAACAATTAAGAAAACAAAAGACCAAAGACCATCAAAGAAAAATAGAAAATCATATTTCAAAGATCACAAATCTCCTAATTGTTCAAACTCTTTAAGGCCAAGGCCCAAATGGCGGAGGTCTAAAATATTTCAACGCTCTCGTTTTCGGCGAGGGCAAACTAAAGATCCCCGATATAGGGGCCTTATCTCAATGCATCAACGAGTGAAATCATATCCACATTATCAAACAAAGAAACATAATGTGACACATATAAATCTTGGTAACATAAGGCCAAGGCCCAAATGGCGGAGGTCTAAAATATTTCAACGGTCTCGTTTCCGGATGGACCAAAATAAAAACTCATGGCATAAATGCATTATCCCAACAACTCAAAAACAAAGAACATGTCCAATCTATCAAAGAAAATACCATAATAAAATACAAGTGAGATATGTTATCATTAAACTAAGGCCAAATGGCGGAGGTTGAAGATGTTTCAACGCTCTCATTTTTTAAGAGAGCAAAATGATAAGACCCAGACTAGACACCCACTGATAAAAACACGTAGGTCGAGAGGTCTTAAACGCGCATGTTTTCGAATAGTCAAAATATTCAAAGTGCGCAACACATCACTAGCACACACAATGGAAAAACATAATCATGCTAGGCAGACCCTGGGCTTCATGCCAATGAAGGGCTACAAGTTCAAACAAGCCCAAATAAATTAGCTATTACTTAGGATTATTACAAAAAAAAAAAAAAAACATAAAAATCACAAAACCCTAAAAACACAAAAAAATTCAAAAATCACAAATCCAAAAAAATATATATATAAACAATATACAAAAAACAATTGACTGATCATCATAATAGGCAGGCCTAGGCAAGGCAAAGCGGTGGAAAAACCCTCTACTAGAACAATCAAAACTAAAAGAGAACCGGGATTGCCATAGGAACCACGATTATTAATGATGGATGTTAGGAATTTTGTGTATTGCAATTTGATGGATGCATATCATTTTAATCATCATTTGATTTCTCACACTTGCATTATTTTAGAAAACATTGAAATCTTATTTTATCCATGCATTGTTTTTAAATATGGTAAAACTCATGTTTTATGCATGAATTGGTTTTAATTTTCGATGCAATTGATTTTGTAAAAGGAATTTCAAAATTCAAGCTTAGCCTAAGTTTTAAAGTTTCAAATGATTTGTGGCTTTTTATGATTCATGATTTTAAAAAATACTTAGATTGATTTAAATCATGTTTCAAGCTTGATTTAATGGCCCCAACAAGTCCCACATAAAAAATCTTTGAAAATTGCAAAAGTATGCAAAATGGGAAAAGTGGCTCAGGGCCCAGTGTACCCGGTCGACCGGGTACACATCCCGGTCGACCGCGTACACTGCGGGTCGACTGGGCAGAGAGCCGTTTGGCTCTCCAACGGTCATTTTTCTGACCGTTTGGATGGGGTCGACCGAGCCTGTCATGGGGTCGACCGGGGACACGCAGAAACTCTGTTTTCTGTGTATAAAAAGGCTTCATTCCCTTTGAAAAAGGTTGGAACTTTTGAGGAAACTTGGAGCCTTCTTGGAGGTGTTTGAAGAGAAGATAAAGGGGATGAACCAAGGGGATTAAGAAGGTCATTAAGGAAGCTAAAGCTTGGATCATGAAGTTAAATCTCCAAGTAAGCTTTGCTTAATTTAATCATATGTTTCATGCTTGGTTTTAAATCTTTGGTAAACGTTTTTAGCATGATAACTATGATGAAATGAATTCATTACTTCCATTCAATCTTTGATATTAAGTTGTAATGAATTCTTTCCTTAGATTCAAACTTAGTTTAGTTTTAAACTTTGTTAAACATGTTATGTTTAAAACTTTGATTTCTTTATAACATGTTAATTTAACTTGTTTGAATCATCATTGTTGTTTTCAATCTTTTTAAAACCTTTGTTAAATCTTGTTTTTGAAAACAACACTACAAATGCATCACATGTTTAAGCCAAATTAATTTCATACAACTTGTGAGCCTTGATTTTTTAAATCATCAACAAGTTAGTATTTGTTCATGTGATTTGCATTTAAACTTCAATCAATTCTTTCTATGTGCTTTAATCTTTGAATTGCTTTGAGCATATATTCATTGGACTTACTTTTTAAACTTGATTGAAGTTGTCACACACACACCTCATTAGCATACATCTTTGCACTCATTAGTGTGTTGTGTGAGTTTAGTTTTCACCTTCAAATTAGCCTATTAAAGAGGCATTGTAACTTTGAGCTTAATTGTAATCTCTTAGAGTGTTTTGTGAAAACACTTTCTTTGAGAGAAGTCATTTGATTGTAAGGTTATTGCTTAGCCATATAAAAGCATTGTGTAAAGGTTATTGCTTAGCCTATAAAAGCACATTGTAAGGTTATTGCTTAGCCTAGAAAAGCATAGTTGTAGAGGTTATTGCTTAGCCTTTTGAAAAGCATATTAGTGGAAATCCGGTGGGGTGTGAGAGCACAAGCCGGTAGTGGATGTAGGCACGTTGGCCGAACCACTATAAATATTGTGTTGTGGTGCATGCTCGTGTGATGATTGTATGTATTTAGCTTCCGCATTGTGCTTGTTATCATCACTAGTGACTAGTTAGTTTATAGAAAATTAAAATTGGTCATAGTTAGTCACTATTAGTAGCTCACCCTATTCACCCCCCCCCCCTCTAGGGTTAGGATCCCACGGACTTTCAATTGGTATCAGAGCCTCGTGCTCTAATATTAGGATCAAGTGTTTGGAACTCTTGATTAGGTGTAAAAACCTAGAGTCAAAACCCTAGTGTTTGTGCTTACATGAAAATCATAAAAATGGATTCCACTAGTTTAGACTTTGTAGATTCTTCTAGATCCCTTCTTCCATCTATTGGAGATTCAAACATCAAAATTAAAGAATCTCAACTTAAATTGAAAGAAGAAGAAATTAAAGAAAATGAAGATGATATTCAACAAGCTTATGAAGAATTATATGCTATATCCTTGAAGCTTGCCAAGAGTAATAAAAAATTAAGAGAAGAATCTAAAAGACTAAACAAAGAATTAGTCTCTTCTAAAGATGAACTTAGAGAAAAAGAGGAAGCTTTAAATTGTGTAGACTCTAAGTTCATGATCTCTTTGCATAACCTATCTAATATCCAAGATGAACTAAATGAAATCAAATAGGTTATGACAATCTCAATAAGGAAAATTCTAAACTAAGAGATCAATTACAAAGGCAAGACAAAGACTTTAACAATCTTGAATCTAAGTCAAGTATCTCTAAGGAAAATTTATCTAATGCTCAAATTGAACTAAATAAAATAAAGATAAATTGTGATGAGCTTAAGAAAGAAAATTTAAGTCTAAGAGATACTTTAAAAAGACAAGATGAGAACATTATCCATTTAAGATCCAAGTTGACAATTTCAATGGAAAACTTGTCAAATGCTCAAAATAATTTAAACACCTTAGAACTTGGATCTAATGTTGTTAATGAACTTGAAATGAAGTTAAAACTTGCCAATGAAGAGCTAATCAAATTTAAGGGAATTGAACAAGAACTAACTAAAGTTAAAAATGAGAATTCAACCCTTAAAACCAAAGTCACTCAACTTGAAACATACAAACAAAAGTATGAGTGCAAATTTACCCAAAGTGAAGAAAGATTGGAAAAGTTATTTAAATTGGGTAAATCAAAAGGAGATAGGACGGGTCTTGGATTTGATAGGAATACCTCATATGACCCTAAATTCACCAACACTTTTGTGAAAGGTGAGTCCTCATTCTCTAGCACTCACACTTCTTTGCCCATGTCTAAATGTAATTATTGTGGCATTGAAGGACATTTTAGGTTTGAGTGCAAACAAAGAAGAAGCAATGTGTCTAAATCCATATTTGAACCAAAGAAAGGTAAATCAAATTCTATGATGGATAAGACACCAAAAACCAAGGAGAACTCCATGAAGCTTAAACAAGTAAAATCAATTAAGAAGGAGTCTCCTAAAATAGATTCTAAAAAGATTAAACAAGTTAAATCAAGTTTAAAAGAATCTATAAATAAAAAGGTTCTCAACCTACCTCCCTTAACTCAACAAATGAAAGAACTTTTGAAGAAAGTTGCAAAGATAAATTTGAAATTTAAAAGTCAATTAAAGGGAGGAGATAAGAAGAAAAGAAAAATGGTTCAAACCCCAAAGAAGCAAACTCACCAAAAGACTAATCACCAATCTAAGCTAAACTTAGTTAAATCTATATCTCATAGTGATAAGTCTAAGTTAATAATTTATCAAGTTAAATCTCCTAGAGTTGGTGAGAAGTTTAAGTTAGACCTCAAAGTTCATCCATCCCAAGACCTTAGGTGGATTCCCAAAGTTAGACAAATAGACAAACCTTAGGGCCTTGGACCTCATTGACCAACCTAACCTTAATAGTTAAATCTTTTTGTTGGTCATGATTGCATTTGCATTTTATGTTCTTTCTTAGTTACATTTTTTAAAATGCATTTGTTTCTTTATGATCATTTGATTTTGTCTTCATGTACTTCCCTAAGTCACATATCATGGTTTTCAAAATCATTTGATTGTATTTCTCACATGTTAGATTTGCTTTTTATAGTCACATCTTGTTTGCATTTCTACATGTTCAATTGATTATGGGTTCAAAGCTTTCATAGCTAGATCTTTCATAATCGATTGATGTTGCAATATCATTTGTTTGTATGTCTTAGTTAGATTATTTTGAAAAACAAATGACTTAAATCAATTTAATTTTTCCATGAATTTTTAAGTTATACTTTCACATGGAAAATTACTTTGAAAAGATCAACTTGTATGCTTTCCAATTAAGTTATATCTTTTAAAACACAAGTTGAATGGTTTTTAAATCAAATTGTATGATTCTTGGTAGTGATATTGCTTAGAATACAATTTGATGTTTGATAAGGTGCTTTCTTTATTTTCATATACATTATGCCCATTGTTAGATTTTGTTTATGATTTGAAGATTGCATGAATGGAAATGCTTTAAAACTTTTTGTTGTATTCATCAAAGCATGTTCCATGTTTTCATTTCCTTATGCTTTTGCTTATGTCATCCTTTAATGGAAATCAATGTTGTGATAGACTATTTGCATGTTTGCTCTTTTAGTTACATTCTTTATGCAAATGCTTTATTTGTTCCATGTATGGTTGTGTTCTTTAATTATTTTTTTTAACCATACTAGAACCCAAATCCATCCTTTATGCTTTCTAGTCATTTTTGTGAAATGGATGGTTATGATGTTTGATTCATGTGTATTTGTCATACTTATACATGTTTCAACCTCATAGTAGTGTTTGATCATATGAACCTCTTTGAAATTCATTTCTTGAATTACATAGTTATATCTCTTGAATGATGGATTTCTTAGATGTTGTATTCATATGGTTGACACTTTGGAAATTGCATATTCTTATAAGTCATATATTTTCAAAATGCAATTTCTCATGTTCATCACTATGCTCAATAGTTATATCATTAAAGTGATGAATATTCATTTATGTTGCTTGATGGAATCTTGTGTTTGTCACATGCTTGCTCTCAAACATGTTCCATATTCAATTGGTAATCAAATGATATCATTTTCAATTAGTATAACTTCCAATTGATGTTATATATTTGTGATAAACCTTGTGCACATTGGATTAAACTTGATAGTAATATGTCTTTGTTCCATGTCACATTCCATTAGCTTCATAAATGGTCATGTTTGCCACCTCTCTTGCTTATTTGGTTAAATCTCGTGACCACCATGTTTATGTGTTAATAATCTTGGTTGGTTAATGATTGAGGTAGGCATCATGGTTTGAATTTCATTTCACTCATCTTACACTTGATAGTCATATTTTATGATTGAGTGAAATGATTTCAAAATTTACATAGCATATGATTTTCATAGTTATATTATTTGATGCTATGTTTAGTAAACCCCTTATCATCATGGATAGCTCTAACTTGGATTAATCCTTCTAGTTACATTCCTTAAGTCCATTTTAGAGTGATTGAGCTAATAAGTCATACTCTTAAATCTCAATTGATATGGTTCTTATTTCAATTGGTATCCATGATAGATTAACCTTTTGACCTTGCTCTTCAACTTTCCTTAAGCTTATAGGTCAATTGGTTTCTCTCCAATTTGGTAATTTGATCATTGAGCCTTATAGTTAATCATTATCAATTGGTATCTAATCCTTCCCTTGAAGTTATCCCTCAATTGGTTTAAACCATCTTCTTCTTGCATCTAATAGTTATATTCTTGTCAAAAGTATGACAAAAGAAGATTATGGATTGAGGGGGAGTAAACCTTCTAAGGAAGCATTAGAGATGATCAAATTCACCATTGCTATTCCCTTATAACTTACTCACATGCATAATAGCCTGTTAAGTATTTCATTTTCGATTTCATTTGTTAACAGGTGCTACTAAAGGTATTTTCCTTGTTTCATGTGTGTAGGTACCTTTCTTCAATTGCTACCTTTGCAATTTAATGGCAAAGGGGGAGAAAGGATTAAGGGGGAGAAAATGCTCTAGCTACCCAAAAAGGGAGAAAGATCAAAGGGGGAGAGAGCATTCAATGGCAAAGGGAGAGAAAGACCAAGGAGAGAGAGAGTGCTTGGTCTAAGGGGGAGAGAAGATAAAAGAAAGAAAGCTTGGAGCTAAGGACAAGAAGAATGAAGATCAAAAGAGCTAAAGCCCAAGCTAAGTGAAGGAGCATCCGAAGATTTCAAGCCGTGTCAAGCCAAGGAGCTGAAGACTTAGTGTGAGGTTTAGTGTTAAGTTAAGGTTTGCCATCAAATTGCAAAGGGGGAGATTGTTAGGAATTTTGTGTATTGCAATTTGATGGATGCATATC
Source organism: Litsea cubeba (assembly GCA_012931725.1). Taxonomy (NCBI): domain Eukaryota; kingdom Viridiplantae; phylum Streptophyta; class Magnoliopsida; order Laurales; family Lauraceae; genus Litsea; species Litsea cubeba. The sequence continues at coordinate 33,828,203 of CM022944.1, forward strand.
ATTTTAATCATCATTTGATTTCTCACACTTGCATTATTTTAGAAAACATTGAAATCTTATTTTATCCATGCATTGTTTTTAAATATGGTAAAACTCATGTTTTATGCATGAATTGGTTTTAATTTTGGATGCAATTGATTTGTAAAAGGAATTTCAAAATTCAAGCTTAGCCTAAGTTTTAAAGTTTCAAATGATTTGTGGCTTTTTATGATTCATGATTTTAAAAAATACTTAGATTGATTTAAATCATGTTTCAAGCTTGATTTAATGGCCCCAACAAGTCCCACATCAAAAATCTTTGAAAATTACAAAAGTATGCAAAATGGGAAAAGTGGCCCAGGGCCCAGTGTACCCGGTCGACCGGGTACACATCCCGGTCGACCGCGTACACTGCGGGTCGACTGGGCAGAGAGCCGTTTGGCTCTCCAACGGTCATTTTTCTGACCGTTTGGATGGGGTCGACCGAGCCTGTCATGGGGTCGACCGGGGACACGCAGAAACTCTGTTTTCTGTGTATAAAAAGGCTTCATTCCCTTTGAAAAAGGTTGGAACTTTTGAGGAAACTTGGAGCCTTCTTGGAGGTGTTTGAAGAGAAGATAAAGGGGATGAACCAAGGGGATTAAGAAGGTCATTAAGGAAGCTAAAGCTTGGATCATGAAGTTAAATCTCCAAGTAAGCTTTGCTTAATTTAATCATATGTTTCATGCTTGGTTTTAAATCTTTGGTAAACGTTTTTAGCATGATAACTATGATGAAATGAATTCATTACTTCCATTCAATCTTTGATATTAAGTTGTAATGAATTCTTTCCTTAGATTCAAACTTAGTTTAGTTTTAAACTTTGTTAAACATGTTATGTTTAAAACTTTGATTTCTTTATAACATGTTAATTTAACTTGTTTGAATCATCATTGTTGTTTTCAATCTTTTTAAAACCTTTGTTAAATCTTGTTTTTGAAAACAACACTACAAATGCATCACATGTTTAAGCCAAATTAATTTCATACAACTTGTGAGCCTTGATTTTTTAAATCATCAACAAGTTAGTATTTGTTCATGTGATTTGCATTTAAACTTCAATCAATTCTTTCTATGTGCTTTAATCTTTGAATTGCTTTGAGCATATATTCATTGGACTTTACTTTTTAAACTTGATTGAAGTTGTCACACACACACCTCATTAGCATACATCTTTGCACTCATTAGTGTGTTGTGTGAGTTTAGTTTTCACCTTCAAATTAGCCTATTAAAGAGGCATTGTAACTTTGAGCTTAATTGTAATCTCTTAGAGTGTTTTGTGAAAACACTTTCTTTGAGAGAAGTCATTTGATTGTAAGGTTATTGCTTAGCCATATAAAAGCATTGTGTAAAGGTTATTGCTTAGCCTATAAAAGCACATTGTAAGGTTATTGCTTAGCCTAGAAAAGCATAGTTGTAGAGGTTATTGCTTAGCCTTTTGAAAAGCATATTAGTGGAAATCCGGTGGGGTGTGAGAGCACAAGCCGGTAGTGGATGTAGGCACGTTGGCCGAACCACTATAAATATTGTGTTGTGGTGCATGCTCGTGTGATGATTGTATGTATTTAGCTTCCGCATTGTGCTTGTTATCATCACTAGTGACTAGTTAGTTTATAGAAAATTAAAATTGGTCATAGTTAGTCACTATTAGTAGCTCACCCTATTCACCCCCCCCCCCCCCCCCCCCCCCCCTCTAGGGTTAGGATCCCACGGACTTTCAATGGATGGATGTTTATAAATTAGTGGGTCCTAAAGAGGGTGACTTGGTTGACCGCATTAGAGATTTAAGAACTAATCGAGGCATTCATATTAACAATAACAACTAAGGCATATGTCAACATTAAAGCTGGCTCCGTAGTCAAATTCATTAAAAAGAATATAATAGCCCGGTTTGGCATCCCTAAAGCATTCATAACAGACAATGGCCCACAATTTACATCCCAACAAATGAACAAGTTATGCACAAAATATAATATAGAATTGCAACCCATATTATCCCCAAGCAAATGGTCAAGCCGAAGCAACCAACAAGACCTTACTGAAGATCATCAAGAAGACTGTGCAAACCGCCAAAGGTAGTGATTGGCCAGACCGTCTGGTCGAAGCGTTGTGGGCGTACCAGACTTCTATAAGAACTCCTACAGGAGAAACCCCATACTCTTTCACCTATGGAATGGAAGCAGTCCTTCCCCTCGAAGTCCTTCATCCATCACTGCGCATCCAGCTAAATGAAGATATGACAGAAGACCAGAGGAGAGAAGCATTGCTACTTCAGCTAGAACTACTCGATGAGAAAAGAATGAAAGCAGCAGAGCATGCACAAGTATATCGGAAGCGAATTGCCAGAGCCTACGACAAACATGTCAAACAAAGAAAATTCAAGGTTGGCGACTTTGTGCTAAAGCGCATCACTCCATCCCAGCTTCCGCATCCTAGAGGTAAGTTACGACCCAATTGGGAAGGCCCTTATGTAATTAAAGAAGTATATTCTAGAAATGCATATAGACTAGTGAATGCAGAAGGGGAAGAGCTCCCCGATCCATGGAACGCTATGTACCTAAAAAGGTACACAGTATGACCCCTCCCTATTTCTTGCGGAATATGACCCTCCTTGCTCCTTGACGTAGTTGTAGAAATCCCTTAGGAGGACCGAAGAGATGCACTCTGATCAAGCTTGAAATTCGAACACACACCAGCACTTAAAAATACACAAAATGGTGAGTTTGCCCCACACAAATTCCACACGGTTGAAGCCATCCAATGTGAAGGTTTGTAGGTAAGTTTGCCCATGTCACGAAAGCATTTTGATCGCATGTTAAAAAAAAAAAAAAGGTGTTCAGTTAGAATTAGTCTTGAAAAGAATAAAAGTTTCGTGACTAGTTTGGGTTCGTAGCCTTTTTAACCCGAGGCAGTAAGCTCGTAGGGGTATTTACATACCTAATGCCCTAAAACCATCTGGTTTGGAAGTCATTGGCTTAATGCTCGTTACATGGGTTAATTAGAAAGCTTAAGGGACCTAGAAAAAGTGTTTAGTTAGAAGTCTTGAAAAAGAATAAAAGTCTTGTGACTAGTTTGGGTTCGTGGCCTTCTTAACTCGAGCCAGTAAGCCCGTAGGGGTATTTACATACCTAGTGCCTTAAAGCCATCTGGTTTGGGAGTCATTGGCCTAATGCTCATTACATGGGTTAATTAGAAAGCTTAAAAGACACATGCATAGCACAATCACATGTTCAAAAAAAAATTTAATAATAATAATAATAAAATTACTAGACTCGCTGGAGTGACATGGGTACTCATCAGGCGAACTAAGCAGACGGTGGCTTAAAACCACAACACTAAGGAAACACGGTGACTCACCAACCCCACACACGAACACTACTCACAAATGAGCCTCGGAGGCGGTCAAGTACTTTCTAAAGTTCAGCTGAAAAGACTAAGCAGCTATAAGAGGGGGCTGTGAAGGCTCGACCTCCAAAGGATAGTTAGGGAAGATTACTTTGCCACCAAGGTGACAATCATGGATCGAGGGTAATCCACTTTCACGCTCTCGCCCACGGCCAGAATGAACACTAGTCTTATGCTGGGGCATTTTTTTTATTATATATGCATACAAATATATATTTATCTCACACGGCTTCCCAATCTGGGTCCTCATCCCATACACGATTGCCACGAGCACTCACTAGCCTTCACACACTCACCTCATGCATGCTTTATTACTAATGACTTTCGGTTGGACGCAGGAAAAACATATTCCCTAAGGTACCGATTCTATCTTGTTATTCTCTAAGCTCGAATGCCGAAACGCCCCCCCCCCCCCCCCCCTAGGGGTGTACACCGAGTTTCCAAACCCGGCCCGACCCGGTAACCCGACCCGACCCGGACGTATTCGGGCGGGTGTAACATGGTCGTATACCGGGTCGGGTCAAACCCGACCCGGAACATACTAATCCGGACCGGGTGCCGGGTTAAGGATTTTTAGTTAATCGGGTTATCGGGTGACCCGATAACCCGGTTATAAAAAAAATATTAAAAAAATAACTTTTATATACTAATTAGCTCATTTAGAAATAAGCTTTTAAATAAAGTTTTGTGGAAAGTTTTGTGGTTAAACTTGGATTTAGATGAGAAAATCTTCATTTCACAGAAGTTGTTACTTTATCTCCATGCATTTTATCAAAAAAAGATTCAGATTGAAAAAAAAAAAATTTAAAATTTGTAACCGGGTTACCCGGTAACCCGGTAAACCCGGTAACCCGAACCCGACAAACCCGGCTATAGCTAACCGGGCATTCGGTCGGGTTCCCGTTGTGCATAAACTAATCGGGTCGGGTCAAACCCGGCCCGATAACCCGGAACCCGACCCGATGTACACCCCTACCCCCCCCCCCCCCCCCCCCCCCGACATTTTTACCAAGAAAGAAAAATGCTACCTTAGCCAAACTATGCAGGGGGCCTAAAAATATTTAACTAACAAGTTTGTTTTGAGACCTCGCAGGGAACCTAACCCCGATCACATTCATAACATCCCATAAGCTGGGGCATTTTTTTTACGAGTATTGTTTTGTGCACAACCCCTCGTGACTTCAAAAGATTAAAGTGATGGTAACCAAATTTGGGATATATAAATTATGTCTGTTATGATATCCTATGATGAATTTGATTATAGATGTATGATATGCACACCCTTTTATGCTATCATATGTTGTGCTATTCGAAAATGCAGCTATCTTGAACCTCTGTCTTTATACTTACAACTGATAATGTGGATGCCTTAAAACATAGAATTGCTTAGGCCACAAGCATCACAACCCCAGGCACTCCCCATTATTTGAAAACCCTGAATCTATATTGTTTGCCTGGTCAAAGTTGATATGAGATTTTATTTGCTTGGTCTATTATATGGATTTCACTTTGTCTGTCCTAGGTTACTAATGTTCTTTTTTCACGAGAACTGTGTTGGAGCTCGAATTTCGAGAAATTTTAGAAAAATTTCGACAACACTTCCCCTTGTTTTTTGGACCCCAGAAAATCTCCGGATACAAAAAACCTGTTACCTGTGAAAGAAGTACATTTCATATATTCCTGACACCTCACAAAAGCTCTTCATCAATCAACCACACATGCTTGGTACACACTATCTCAATTACACATACATAATACACATGTGCACAATGTACACATCAGATCAAGTACACACCGTGAGCTAAGACAAGATGGAACGACATAAGTACATGACTAGCACATGCATGGATACAACATGGAACACATGGAGACGGATCTTGGAGAGATCAATCAAAGAATGATAACCCTATGGAGCAGCTCCCTCATGACGAGTTGATGAAGCAAATGAAGACGGACCAGGTGCATGCTGAGAAGGGGCGCGAGTCGAACTCGAAAACGCATAACCTCTCTCCTCTGCCCTCTGGCAATACCGATCAAGGCGCCTCCGCAAGTCGGCAACCACCTCGTCATGACCTCACTGTATGCGGTCTATGCGCTCGGCGTATTGATCATGAATGAGAGCCCTCTCCTCACTCAAGCTAAGGGGTGAGGGAACGAAAGCAACAATCGCACCGTTCAGAAAAACTCGTAGCAGGAAACATGGAATTTAAAAGGAAGCAAAGACCCTCACCTGCGCACAGGCCTCAAAGCTCCTGAGCTTGGTACGCAACTCGTCAACCTGCACCCCACAAGATTACAAAGCATGTCAATGTTAGAAGAATAAAAAACCGAATCATTGCATGAGTAAGGTTCATACCTGTGCCGCTGAACCAACTCTCTCTGCAAATGCATTGTCACGTTTGCTACGAAGCTCTGCCTGAAGATCACAAAGACAAATGGTTAAGAATTAGTCATTATACGCCTTGAATACAAGGGCAACAAACTGGAACCCAAACTTCGCTAACCTGCAGTCGATCCACCTCAGCCCGTAGAGAAAGAAGATCACTCTCCACTTGGATCCTCATAGCCTCAGGCATGTCTCGCTCCCTGTTACCCTGCATGGTGACCAAAGGTCATGAGCATTAATTCAAAATGGACAACTAACCCCATGACCTCGTACCTCATGAGAATCTGCCAATGCGTCGATAATCGCTTCATTTTCCTAGCGGCGCTCCTGTTATCAAAGCATTATGAGTAAAGAAGGTATAAAAGAGACAGCATGTGGTCAATTAAGGTTGACAATTCTCGTACCCTCTCGGCTGACAATGAGGCCCTCAGTCTCGTGACCTCCGCATCCTATGAAGTACCAATCATGCCAATACGCCAAGAATGATCATGATTACTATAGAGATGAACACCGTTTGACTCAAACACTAAACCAAGTAGTCATACCTTTTTCTCTACTAGGTGAGACAATCGAAGTACCTCCCCCCTGAGGATGGACTCCGCATCGGGTACTACGCCCCCAGATGTCCCCTGTCACACATGAGAGTTACGATTAGAGAAATAGGAGAGGCATATGTCTTTGAGATTACAAAGCTTATAAGCAAGATTGGAAGTCTCATGAACCCTCACCTCACACTGTCCTTCAGATGATGGATGTGCCTGTCAATGCCCTGCTCCAGCCGGTATCTCCCCCTGAAAAATAAAGGAAGAAACAATATGATTCACAATGGAAAGAAGACAACGTTAAAGCAAGCAAACTTCAAGGGTTACCCGAAGAAATGACGAAGCCTCAGCCGCTTCTGCGCAATTACTAACGGAATATGAAGCCCCGCAAGAGTACGACTCCGGGAGTATATGCCGATGCAAAGCTGTCTTCCAATATGCCTCATAATCGCTCCAGGCACCAGCATCCACGCCAAAAATGGCCTTCCTCCCTTTCGATCTCCAACTTTTTATTTATCTCCGACAAGCATGGCAGCGCTTGAACGTTTTCAAACCCCACCCTGGGTACGACCGACGCGTGACAGACTTTTCCGAGGGAACAACTTGATGGCGTCCCAGTTGGCGCACGACTCGGCTGACGACCAATCTAACTGCTACCTGAGGGGCGTGGAGCCATATGTCCCTCTCAAATAAGGCACACCCCTCCTGGACTACAGCCATCTCATCATTCGGTCCACCCTGATAGGGCTACCAAATCACCTGACAAACCGTGGTATATGAAGCAAATGAGAACTAAGAACAGCAAGTGTTAATGTAGTAAGTGGATAAGGGACAATACACACCTCATGATTTTTTAGTTCATTCAAGATGAACCGGTAACCTTGCTCACCCGGCCTTATCCTGAGAGCTTTAATACGCTCGGGCTTTAATACGCTCGCCCATTTCCGAAGGTAAGATGTCAGCGAAGCCTCGTAAGTTAGCATTAGGGTACCACTGCGAAGCCCGGGGAACAAATCTCAGCCTCGCGGGCTAGCGCTTGGGCCGGCACTGGACGATGTGCTCCCAAAGCCACCTGCTCAAAATTGAGGCTCTATTATTACAAAAGATGAAGCATGAGACATGATAAGAAAAGAAGACTACTGGAGGTCACAACACATGGGAATAAGGATTTAACATGCAAGATCGGCACGAACCCTCGAAAGCTCTTGCATCCAGACTGAACGCGGCACCTCGAATCTAGATTGTGGAAAAGAAAGGCAAGGGTGGTCGCACCCCAAGCGTAATCGCCAACCTTATCCAAGTCTTGCACAAATCGGATGAGGGTACCAGATACTCTATTACCAGTTGCATTGGCGAAGAGGCAGCTCCCCAAAAAGAACAATAGAAAAGCCCTGAGATGCTCATCGTCACCCAACTGAGCTGAAATCAGCCTGGGTCTCCTTAAGCGACCTTCAGACTACCTCCCCTGCTTTTGCTCTGCACAATGCCAAATGGACATAAGGAATTCACCCGGTGATGAAAATAACACTACAAGAAATGGGGGTATTTTCCAACGGTCGAAAATCGTTGCAAAATATAGTAAAACCGTTGCAAAAATAATTCACAACGGTTCGTGAAACCATTGCAATTGCCACCATTGCAGAATCGTATTTGCAACGGTTTATTTTCTTTTTGCAACGCCTGCTAAAATTGTTGCAAACTAGGAAATTTGCAACGGTGTTTTGTCCTTTTCGCAACAGTTTTATGACCGTTGCAAGTAAATATAATTTGCAACGTTTCATCACCGTTGTCTATTGTGACAATTTGCAACGGTTATAAGTGTTGCAAAATAGTCCTCCGCAACGGTTTTTAAACCGTTGCGTGCAAAAGATGCAACGCTTGCCTAACCGTTGCATACAAAAGATGCAACGCTTGCCTAACCGTTGCATACAAAAGATGCAACGGTTCCTAAACCGTTGCGAGTGAAATTTGCAACGGTTATAAAACGTTGCCATGACCGTTGCGAATAGCTTCTATTGGCAACGGCTGAGAAATGTTGCCCTATATTTATTTTGCAACGGTCATGCAACCGTTGCCCTATATTCATTTTGCAACGGTCATAAACGTTGCCAATAGTGTTGCAATATGAGTATTTTGCAACAGTTCAAATAATTTTCGCAACATTTATTTAGATGATTTTGCAACGGTTGTTAACCGTTGCAAAATCATGCAAGATGCAACGGTTATAATTGTTGCTAATGGTTCCATTTGCGACGGTTGAAAGAACATTTGCAACGGTTTACACTATTATGAAAAACATAATATTTTGCAACGGTTACTTGAACCGTTGCAATGCTATATTTCAATTTCATATTGCATTTACAATAATTTCTCTCCAATAATGCACAAAATCAATTCATCCAGATATAACATCCACAAAATTAGTCCATTCAATCAAAACATCCACAAATTTAGAGACATCGAAAATATTAAAATTCTTGAACATTATCTGAAATATTAAAATCATACACAACTTAGGATATATAATATTGTTAAAACATAAATTGAAAAGTCAATGTAACTTTAAAAATGTCTTCATTTTCCCGAGAGTGTTGCTGCATCAATCCCCGCCCCTTTCAGCGACATTATTCTCCTTTTGATGATTCTCCTCTTGAAAAACCTGCAAAAGAATATTAATTAAACAAAAGTATGTACAAAAGCTCGACAAAAGAGGACATTATCCAACAAATAAGAAAAAAACAGTACAAAGAATATGATATAACAAAGAAACCAAATAGCTGACCAAAAAACACGCCAAAAAACACTCCACAAAAGAGGACATTAACCATTTGCTTTTTAAACTTATAAAACCAAACTATTCATGACTTGGAAACTACACTAGGACTCAAAAAGACTTACTAGAAAACTGGGACTCATCCCAAATGTGGCTATTCCCTGTCAAATTAAGGACTAAAAATATCATTTGGCAACCATGAAAGATAGCCCCAAAAATCAAAGAACGCCAATTTTGATATTTGGGACCCGTGGGCTAGCTGTAGAGCTCCTTTTAAAATCTTCATCATGAAGAAAGCTAGTATTGTGTCATCATCAAGTACCACTCCGACTAGAAAGGGGCAACTGTATAAGGCAATGATTTGGCCTTCTCTGTTGAATGAAGGTGAATGTTGGTAAGAAATAATCACTATCAAGCTAAGTATATTTTTACCCCCCACACACAAAAAAAAAAAAAAAAAGAGCTTAGTACATGTAAAAAAGCCAAGTACATGTTGTTGAGATGCACATAATAAGATGGATATGTGGACTTGCAAGAATATTAAAATGATTAAGAATGATTGCATGAGGGGAATACTAACAATGGTTCCTGCTGGCAGAGGAAATCTATTGGTGGCCCTTATAGAAGAGAAAATCAGAGAGTGTTGTTTGACATGGTTCAGACACACACAAAAGATCAATGACAGCCTGTGTACAAAGAATTGAGTATCAAAATATGGGAAAGGGAATACTAACTAGGGTTGTCTCGAAATCATATCAAGGGTTTGAGTGGAATAGTAGACTCCTAAAGCCGACTGATAGATGGGATCAGTTCTCAATGATAATAGGTAATGATAATGATTCTTGTCCAAGTATCTGCTTTCCTCTTTAAGTATTTTGTTTGCCTTTTGTATTCCATTGATCCACATCAAAGTCATCTCAAACATCATCAAGCCAGTTCTTAAGCTTTTACATAATTTCAAAGTTGAGTAGTACATCCTGAGAATTCTACTAAGCATATCTGCTGTAGTGATCGACCTGAATGAACCATTCTTTTTAAGCTTAAACAATTTTTATTTAACTATTTTTTCCATTTTTTATTAATGAACTTTTCTCTTTTTGATTGGTAACATGGCTTGTGCCCACAACCTCACACAGTTGTAGTAGTGAGCACCTTCCATTGTTTTAATGATCTCTCTTTCCTGTTCTAGATGGAATGCTTTTAGTATGGAGGAAAGTGACAGCTCAAAACACATGTAGAGAAAGGGTACAGATTAAACATAAAGAAAAATTAAGGAAGCTTCTCAATACATGATTAATTTATTTTTGTAAGAAAGATGTTATTGGGATTTGTAGAACCTTCTCTCAACTTTTCTATAATAATGTACAATATTTGCCTCCCCAAATTTGGCCCATATCCAAAACATTGTCCTTGTTCTGATTAAAATACTACAGTAGTAAATAGAACATTCTCATATATATATTTCATCCCACTAAGTTTCTTTGGTGAAGTTGAACAAGTAAAGACAATGACATATTCCATTGGTCTTCATGCATTCAACAATATTCATTATTTTTTAACCTGCTGATGGGAGTAGTGGATGCTTTAAGTAAACGCACCCTTTATTTATTTTTAAAGAATCCATTGCTTAATGGAATCTACTTGGACCTTTTTCTCATTCCAGCATTATTGTATTTGTGCTATGCCTGTGCTTTAAGTAAACGCACCCTTTATTTATTTTTAAAGAATCCATTGCTTAATGGAATCTACTTGGACCTTTTTCCCATTCCAGCATTATTGTATTTGTGCTATGCCTGTGACCCACTCCTGATTGGGTGCCTTTGTGGGCCCCACATCATCGATACTAAAGTGGGCCTTGGGAGTATTGTCATCTGTGGCTCTTCCACAAGAGCAGCTCTTTTTTTTTTTTTTCAGTAAGTAAGTGTACATATTCATGCCCATCCAGACCTTCCAAATAATGACTCCATTGTATTTTAATCTAATCTAGAAAGACCCAGACACCAAATTGGTGAGGATCAAATGGAGTGTTGGAACACTCAACAACATAAAAAAGGTGGTTAGAACCTCCTTTTCTACATATTTTCTGATCTATTGATTATCAATAATGAAGTCCATCACTTGAATGGTCTTGATCTATTTCATAAAAAAGTCAATGGGATTTGAATATTTATATATGAACATTTCAAATCTCCAATCTTTGATTGTTGGAAAATCAAAATGGATCTCCTGTTTTTGATATTCAGGCATGAACTCGCTTTCTGGATCTGTAGAAAATTTTGGATCTTACTATAGAGCTTATAGGATTCAGCATAGCAGGTGCATGTAACCCTATCTTAAAGAAAAAACCTTCAAGTTTTACTACAAGAAAATTTCATGAATTATAGTAATAAAATTGAGAAAATATGTTAAGTGAGCAATTGCCACATGCAGTAGAACACATAATTAATGTCTCCCCTATTGATCCAATTACCAAACAAACATAATTTAACTATAATTACCAATTGCCAAAAAAGGTAAAAACAGTACTTCCAAATTCTCCTTCCCCACTCCCCTCCCCACATAGTGGAATTATGTGGGGCTGACATGCATTTCCAAAATCAACATGAACGGGTAAGGTAGGTCATGACCTAACAACTCCAAACAAATTGATCTATGGGTATCAATTCATAACCTGTTAGCTTGTGACCAATTGGTTGGGTACCCTGCTTATTACCTAATTAACTAGAATTTGATCCTTGAGTTTCTCATTTTCTGTTATTGTTATTTGTTTATATCATAGGACCACCAATGGTATCTTGGTTGCCCAGTTCATTATTTGTTTATATTATAGGCCCACTACACTTGTTTGATTTGAGTTGTGGAAAATGGAGAATCAGATGTAAGTTGGCTGAGGCATTTGGATGGCATGTCAATCAGATGATTTCCTCTTTCGGGTTGCATTGCTCTTTTTACAAGTCAACTGAGCTACAGCCTACAAGTGTAGTGGAAGATCAACTTGAATTTTAAAGTTAGTATTTGCATAGTTAGAAATCCAGAACCACTGGTTTCTTTTAGCAACAATCCATCTATCTGAGGTCTATCTCTGTTCAGCTATATTAGGAATTCAGTAGCTCACACTCAATGATTGAGGCTTTCAGGACTTGAATCTGTTTGAATAGACTTGCAATGAATAAAAGATGGTTTCGTGAACCCTTTTGCTATTTCCTTGAAGAAATTTTGATGCTTTAGATGCACGGCCCCACATTTCTTTTCTTTGACTATATACTCAGTTGTGAAGAGGCTGAAATAAGCAATTATGAAGAGCTAACAGCTGGTTGGAACTACATGTAGCTTTCTATAATAGTTTAGTTCTTGGTTTTCAATGTGACCAGATTTCCACCAATTAAAGTACAATACTCAGAAGTTGATCTGTGGTCATCTAACAAACCAGTCCAATCTGCATTTAAGTATTCCATAATAACACACTGAACTTGGATAGATTTTTACAGAGAAGTGTGCTTCATAGATGTACTAATTTTCTATTGCGATTTTGACTCCTATAGAGCCCTTTGTAGAACAAATGCTCTGGAGATTGTATGAATAGCTATGCTTAATAGCTGATAGAGAAATGTCAAGTACTCATCTACAAAGAGTTCTGGGTGACGAAAATGTATTAAATGTCAGATTTGTAGATGATGCAATTGACAAAAAAAAAAATTCAGCTCTTAGTTTAGATCACCGTTATGCTTCATTTTATAATCTTGCTAAAGAAAGAATCCTCGTGGGTTTGTGCCTCTATCGTTTTTTTGGTGAGTCATTTTTTGATGAACTTGGTTGCTTATATAATTTGAATAGTTAATTCTGCTATGTTTCTTGATTTTTTAATTGTCACTATTTCCATGAAGTGCGTATGGGCAAAATTTCTGAGTGGCAACATAGATATTTTTAGTTTTGTTTTTTAAAATTTATGTGTTCATGCATTGTTATTGGTATCAACATAAGAGAACCAATAACAAAATTTATGTTTTCATGCATGTTTAAAATTTATGTGTTCATGCAATGTTATTGGCAACCAAGGCAATAATTATCAAAACAACCAAGGCAATAATTATCAAAACATATCTAGCATAATCAAACAGAATTGCTTTTCAAGGAAAATAATGCTTTTGAATTATTTGTACCTGATCTACATTATTTGTGCCCGCAGATGATCGTTGTCGAATGACACAAACACTGCCTGCATCTCCAGGAGATACATGCACCTGCTGGGAGAATAATTCTTGCGGAATTTCTATGTTTGGATATTCTCGTCTAATATTTTCCAGCACAGTGTGCAATCCAGAAATCATTCTCTCATACTTTTCTTCTGCCTCAATTGCCTTCCTCTCCCTAACCACCACACTATCAACCATTCCTTCAAAAGCAACATTATTTGAGCGACTTTTCAAATCGGACGGCACAACACCTTTTCCATACAAAGGTGCATGCCCAGAGTGGTCTTTTAATACTTTCTTCAAAAAAATATCTCTAGCAGTGCTACTCTCGGGTGTATCAGGAGGTTGAGAAGACAACTGCTCTAGCTCAATCTGAAAAATGAGACCATTGTTACATACAATTTTTATGTGACAATCAACATAATCAGTGAACTAAAACTGGTTGTTAATAACATAAGCAGAAAAAAAAAATCTTACCCTTGTCTCCTCATCAATGTTTAATGACCCATCTTTCCTCTTACGAGTCAACATAAACATGTCCATGTCAGATGGTTCCTCTTCATTTGGCCTTTTTCTTTTCTATTTCAAATCACATATTTGACATTAGCAAATATAGTTGTTATCAATTTATATCAGTACATACAACTTAAAAGTACATACAATAATGCAAGGGCATAAATTCACCTCCTCTTCTCGCACTCTAGCAAAACTTTTCGAACCCATTGTATGAATATACTTTGCATTCATCCTATTCTTAGCATTGGCCTCACTCAACACCTATGAGGTTAATTACAAGGCAGTCACAAATTTGTTCATGAAATATATGTAGGAAATCTTCATTTTGAATATATTAGACAATACCTTTGATTCTTCAGAACTCCACTTCTTCACAATCTTTGCCCACTGCTCCATGGGCACTGTTTTTGGTCGATCTTTAAGACATGTTGATGTTCTTGTGTGTTTCTTAAAATGCTCGGCTTTCAAACGACATTTCCACACACGCATAGCGGATGAAATGGTAGAAAATACCCATTTCTTAGCATCTTCATGAATGATATATTTTTTCTGCATCAAATGCATGTTATTATAATGAAAAACGCATCCACAAATTAGAATTGCTAAATAAAATAAGCGTCATTAATATACATTACCATGACTTCTTTCCATAGTTCGTCTTTCTTTTTCATATCCACTTCACGCCAGCTATCAAGTGTGAGAGGAAGTAAATGAGTATTTCATGCCATCGTCCCCAAGAATGAGCTTAAGGATGCAACATCTTCTTTTGGTCCAATTGGTTGATTCTTATCGTTCAATATAATAGTAGGTCGTTCAATCAAACGTCTACCTACTATATTGAGACACCTTGTCTCTCTCCTGACCTTCCTCTCTTTAGGCACTTTGACATATAAAAAAAGTATGATATTAGTATTTGAGAATTTGATAATTACAAAAAATAATTGACATATAAATTAACATAACATATTAAGTTTTTTACCTTCACCAGTCTGTGTATTCGTAGTGCTGACGTAGTTAACGATAGTTAACGAAACCTCGTAAGAATTTTTTACGGCTTCGATAAGTTTTTAAAGATGAATAAAGAACATGCATTTAACTAAAGCATTCGACTGTTCGTATGGTGCTTGTTTATATCTTCTTCTTTTTTTAATCTATTTTGTTTTTTTTCTTCATGAACACTTTTTTAACTTTAAGAGATATCCTACCGTGTAAGATTGATGGTTTGGATTTTATTTTCTGATTTAAAGATAATAAAAAATATATATTGATACTTTAAACTTATTTAACTATTTACACATCATTTATTTCATATATATATGTAATAATATATGTCATGATGTTCTTGATATGATTGTATGATAGACTTACTTGTTTTTATATTTATACTACTATACATGGAAAAATGGATGGCTATGAATAATTACTTTTTTCTTTCTCTTTTAATTTTTAATTATTTTTTTATTTTTATTAGAAAAATAAAAAAATCCTACAATTCACGATACGATTCGCGCTGATTTGGATTCTCATCATCTCCCTGTACGTTAGAAACCACCTCATCATTCTCGTGCTCAATCTCTATACCATCAGATATTGGAATATCATGTTCAGATTCTGGAATATCATGTTCAGATTCATCTCTTTCCATAGCATGACTAGAATTTTGGGACTGATTGCTATGCATAGGATCTAAATCATCCACATGAGTGCCATTGGAATTGGCAGGCTTCCTATGCCATCTTGGAAGCAGTGTTGGTCGTTGTAACACAGGTTTCATAAGAGATTTTGCCATTGGTACCTTGCCTGCACGAATGCTAGCAGTCGAGGCTTTATGTTTGTCCTTTCCCATGGTAAAAATCTTCCATAAGATAATCAATTGATTAGCCATTCTATATGTATTTAAAAAATGAAGAATAAAATTATACTATTATTCACATGCTTGAAGGTTGAAAAGAGTAAAAACAACAGATATGTTATTCACATCATATCTGCTTCCATATAACAAAACATGCAATTCAAATCAGATGAACATAATCAAACTCATGTGGATTCAGCCAATGTCTCATCAGTAGGCCTATCTCAAAAGAAATGGAGATGAAATCACATGCTTACGAATTGATAAGTAGTAATGACTTTTAAGAACTATATTAAAGATGCCTCTATTAAGGTACAAATAGTTATAGACAGAATGATAATTTTATAAACAAAGAGGTTATATTACAAAACATAAGATCCCTTACATCTTCAAAATAATATGGTGGTACATGATCAATCAGTCATTTGTACATTCTGGTCACCCACACAATTTATATTCATATCACTTGTACATGATTGACTATAACTCTCACTGTAGTCTCTTGGTATTGCATTGATGACATTAAACAGATCTTGTTGAGTCGGATCTTGCACATAAAAAACTTGGTGAACTTGGCTTGCTAAGACAAACGGATCATTTTTATAGGTCAATTTCATGCAATTGACAATTGGAAGATTGAACTCATCTAGAGTATTTTGAAACCAATCACATTGAAACAACACAAAGCTTTGAAATCCATAATAATCTAACTCAATTATATCCTTCACCACTCCATAGTAAGTAACATCACCAATGATTGGATTTTGATCTCTATTACTTGCAAAACTAGAAGTGGATGCAGTCACTGCAACCCCACAGTTTTGTGTTCTCTTTCCAAAGTCACGATCATAAATGCGAAACCTAAAACCATTTATGACATAACCTTTGAATCTCTTGGCAACGTAGTTCGGGCAACGAGATAACCATTTGATATCTTCTGAAACTTGTTGATTTGGTACACGAGCTTCAAACCACTCATGAAATTCTTTGCTATGTCCGTGTTCAGTGGCCCACTGCCTTGATCTGCCACGATATCTCTGACTTTCCATAATCTCGAGATGTTCCCTACATTTCAGGCATATAATGTGATAATCAAAAGTAATAGTTGTATATATTTGTAAAAAAAATATAATGACTTACTCTAGGTACGGGTTGATTGCATCGGTGTTAAACAACACATATCGATGTGCCTGGACCCAAGTGGTCTCTTCTAGTGTAAACATTTCACCATTCCTTAAAGGTCGACCGTGCTTTGTTAGTGTAGAAGAACCTTGCAATTCAGTGCCTACATTGTCAAAATTTCTCTGTAGTCGACTAAATCGCGTGTCAACTCTTTCATGTAAATATCTAGAGCAAAATGTCAAACACTCTTCAGCTATGTAGCCTTCAGCTATAGAGCCTTCCGGTCGGCTCCTATTGCGTACATATGATTTCAGAACACTTAGGTACCTAGGAACAAAAAGGATTAACATATAATACTTCTGAAGCATAATCACACGAATTACCAAATAAAATATTATACACACCTTTCAATAGGATACATCCATCTGAAATGAACAGGGCCACCAAGTCTAACTTCATGTGCCAAATGAATAGGCAAATGCATCATAACATCAAAGAATGATGGAGGAAAAATCATCTCCAATCTACAAAGTGTTTCTGCAATTCTAACTTCCAAGGTGTCGAGATCTTCCAAATCAATGACTTTTGCACGTATTCCTCTAAAAAAATCACCTAGATGAATCAATGGCTCTGCAACATTGGTAGGCAAAGTTTTCCGAACAGCAAGTTGAAGCAAATAATGCATCAAGAAATGACAGTCATGACTCTTTAGTCCAGAGATTTTATGCCCTTTAAGTTGCACACACCTTGAAATGTTTGATGCATATCCATCTGGAACTCTCACACCTTTTAACACTTTACAGAAGTTATCTCTCTCTTTTGACCCCATATAGTGGCATGCCTTGGGCAAATATATTCTATCTGATTCATCCCCAAGCTCCCTTGGATGAAGGTTATGCCTAACACCGAGTTCTTCTAAATCACGACGGCCTTTCAAATGATCTTTTGATTTTCCATGCATATCTAGAAGTGTTCCAAGAACATTGTCACATACGTTTTTCTATATCTGCATCACATCAAGATTGTGACGTAGTACGTTGAACTCCCAATATGGTAGCTTGAAGAATATGCTTCTTTTCTTCCATGGATTATTTTTATTGTCTTTTTTCCTTGCTTGTGTCTTTCCAAATCTGTTTTCTATGCCAATAAGTTGTTCTAAGACATCTGATCCAGATAATATAGTTGGTGGATCGCCTAGTTCTTTCTTCTCGTAGAATGACTGTGTCATGGCGCCATTTGTGATTCTTATCTAAAAATCTCCGATGTCCAGGATAGCAAAATTTCTTACTATTGTGCAGATAAATAGATTTCATGCCATGACAACAAACAGGGCATGCTGATTGTCCTTTCGTGCTCCATCCTGATAACATGGCATATGCAGAAAAGTCATTGATTGTCCATAACAATGCAGCTCTCATCTGAAAGTATTCTGACCTTGAAGAATCATACGTTTTTATGCCTAATTCCCACAACTCCTTCAACTCATCTATCAATGGCTGCAAATAAACATCAATATTGTTACTTGGATATTCTTTACCAAGAATTAAAAGGGCCAACATAAAGTTGGGAGGCTTCATACACATCGAAGGGGGTAAATTATATGGCACCACAACAACTGGCCACGTGCTATATTGGACACTCATTGTCCTGAAATGATTAAAGCCATCACTTGCCAGACCAAGCCTTACATTGCGAGAATCAGACGCAAAAGTCGGATCAAGAGAATCTAATACGTTCCAAGCTTCTGAGTCTGCTGGATGCCTGATCTTACCATCCTTTGTGCGACCCTCATCATGCCATCTCATATATGCAGCAATTTTTGAGCACATGAACTTACGCTGTAATCTTATTTTCAAAGGAAAATGGCGCAACACCTTTGCGGGAATTCTTCTTCCCATTGGTAATGAGATATGTTCTGATGATGTCGCACGTTGATTTTCATCCTCATTTGTCACCCATCTGCATGCACCACATACCTGACAAAAATCTGCATCTGCATGTTCCTTCCGGAATAACATGCAGTCATTTCTACAAGCATCAATTTTTTTATAACCAAGCCCTAACCCTCTCAACATACTACGGGTCTCGTTGAAGCTCTTTGGGATTGTTTTAATTTCTGGCCACGTCACATTCAAAATCTCTAAGAAAGTTGTGAAAGCAGCATTGGTTACCCCATGAAGGCACTTTGCAAGGAACATCTGGACGATGAGGTTGAGTTTACTTACCGGTGCTCCCGGATATAACTCCTGCTTACAATCAGACATCAATTTATTAAAACTTATTTAAATCAGTGTCAATCCCTCCTCCAAGCTCGTCGTTGATTGCATACTCGTCATCTTCCAGATGTTGGAAAATAGAGGGATGTGCGTCATACAATAGCCCTTCGATGTCATCATCCATATATGGTTCATCTTCCATTTGATCATTAAACTCGACATTAGGAGATGAGACATGCTCCCCATGAAAATTCCACTCGGTATACGATTGGTCAATACCTTGACGATCAGATGTGTGTACACATCTTCTCGATTTTGCCACAAGCAATTGTGACAATTCACGCAAGGGCATAAAATTTGTCCATCTTGTGCTGCATTGGCAAAAGCCAAATCAAGGAAATCTTTAACTCCATTTATATATATGTTGCTCGCTCTGTCAAAGTGTATCCAACCCGTATCCATAGCATACCCTAAAAGGTTTGAGTTGAGCACAAACAAAAAGAAAAAAGAAAGAAATTAATAACAAGTTACAATCTGTAATTTTATCTTACAAGATTATTTTGGCTATTGTTTTATCATATGGAGCATTGAAACCAAAGCCAAATCTGAAATTACTCCTAAATAACACAGAGGGAAAATATAATAGACAACCCACAAGGCTTTGATTCTAAATAATCAGTTAATTGAGCATTACTCTCCACATTTCAGCAATCAGTTCACCAGACTCATATGCAAACTTTAATTCAAAAGAAAAAAAAATCGTGGATCTCTTTTTATCTATATGATCCTGTGGCATTGATCACAAGACTTGTGGCATTGATCGATTATGCAACTCATATGGAACTCTTCTTTTTGTTTTTTTTCATACTTAGCCAATCAGTTCACAAGACTCATATGGAAACTTTAATTTAAAAGAAAAAATCTAGGATTTCTTTTCATCCTATGATCATGTGGCATTGGTCGATTATTTTCCTGTGAGAGAGAGAGAGCCTTTTTAGGGTAGGATGCATATGGTTTACACATTTCAGAATATATGCTTTATCCTATGTGTGTACACTGTCGGTTTCTTTCAGCATTTATTCTTGGCCTTGTTAAGGGCAAGAGCGCAAATGCAACAAGTTGCAGTGAATTGCCATCCACTTGCGGGTGTGTTTGTGTGATAAGATAATTTTGTGATAAAGAGGAAAATTATTTTGATTTTATATGCAACCCCACTATATCGCTATGTGGCGTAACATATTTTCATTTCCTGAAAAAGAAAAAAAAAATGAATTGACATTCCTCAATAGTGAGAATTTCAATTTTCTATGGCAGGGTGGGAATACAAAATTTCTCTCCCGTGGAAACTGAAATATATTAAGACAGAATCATTTTGTTGCACAAACAAGTCAGATCAAGGATTAATTGCTAGTTCCAACATGCACCAATGAAATCTTGTAGTCTTTTAAGTGCTCCAGAGGAGTGTTTTGTCAAATGGTTTGAACCATTGGACAGGCCCCATTCGATTTAAACTGTGCTTTGGACAATCAAGTGCAATCCAAACCCCGTAAGTGATTAAGAACCATGGTTAAATTAGTGTGAAACAGCAGTTTTGTCTTATTTAATTGACTATAATACTTTTTATTTATTTATTTTATTTATTAAATGGATCAAAAGTAGTGCTACCTATTCGATTGGTTGGCTCAGGATAAATTAGAATGGAGAAATGAAATTCATGTCGTTGACTCCAATATAATTGGGACATAACTTAAATGATGATGATTTTTTTTTTGGCTTGAAGATGATGAATTTATTAGTTAAATAATGACATCAAGGTCAGCCCCTGCCAAACCAATGGTCAGATTGGACCAAACCATCTAATCAAGTGGCTTAACCTCCCCCTCATTTTTTCAAACCCTGTCGAAAAGATTAAAACCAAATGATACATTTTGATGATTCATCCAAGGGATCATTTAGATGTCAAGTCAAAGGGTTAGGAAATGATGGGTGGGGAAAATAATCATAGTTCATAAGCAAGTTTCCTGCCAATATCTTATATTGATGACCCCCAACCCCCTATAGTCCTTTAGATCAATAGTACCAATGAACATACAAGGAAAGATGAAACCTTGAAGGGAAAAGGAAACTACTAATAGAAGCAGACATAACCAGGTCCACTATGAGAGTGACTGAACTATTATGGCGTTGTATCTGATAGTCTACACACAGATACCACCCTCCCTTTCAAGGAAGGAGCCAAAAAATGCCAACACTCTGCTCTAATCAATTCAATCAAATGGGCCACCACCCAAATTCATCAGCAAAGCATTAGAAGACAACTTTCCATGGAAAATTTGCATAAAGGTTATTTCGGAAAATTGGTCCCCCACCACAGCCATCTTATCTTTCTGCTCCTTTCTCTTTCCCCTCTAGGCCCAATTGGGTTCATGCTCTTGTGATAGATCCAGGAATAATGTACACTAATGCTTCTGCACTAATCATTTCATGAGAAAATTAACTAATCACAAGCAATAATCAACCCAAAAAATAAAAAAGAAAAAGGAATCAAAACCATCAAAACAATCAGGTCAAGTTCATATATCTTGAAGCACAATAAATCGCGCAAAACAGACAGAAACATGCAATCAAAAGCTGAAACAACCATAACCCATATGATAATCAATACCCATTTGGTTGAATTTTAAAGAAACATGTGAAATAGGAAAACTCGTATTTATATGAGGGAGTTGCAAGAAAGGAAAGAAAAGATAAGTGGGTAATGGTGTGACCGCGAGCCACTTGGGTGAGTGGTTGCGTGAGTACTTTACCTTACCCACAAATAAAAAAGAAAAGAAAAGAAAAGAAAGAGTAGAAATAAAAAATAAAGATCCACTTCAATTCATATAAAAAATAAAGGTCACAAAACTGCAAAATCAACTAAAATTCACACCCCAAACATGTGCAGAAGGGAGGGGACTAAGCATCATGCTGTTTATCCAGAGTTGGTAGCACAGCCAGAAGGTTCATTGCTGCAGCCTCAATGTTATTGTCAAGTCATGTTATCAATAAAGAAAAGGGAGAATTAAGACCAACAGCCTGTTTGTTTCATGTAATTGACTTCCTAGGAATTTTACGACTTCTTATATCTATAAAGGGTTTAAAATGAAGAATCAAAAGTGTATATCTAAAAAAACAAAAATCAAGTAACCTCCCTAGAATGGAAACTGAATCAAGGGAAGGTATCCATCGCCTTACTAATTCAAACTCTAGGAAAGTAAGATTCCATCTACATCGCTATCCCACATCTTAAGGCCACCAATTCGCGGGGCCCTATCATCACATGCACATCCAATCTGACCCACAGTACAAACTCCACCCATTTTCCTTCCATGACATGTTTCATGTGTGGTTTCTTTTCTCATTGCCCAACTCCACCCCCCATAGAATAAAGCTATCCATAGGGAAGGTCAAAAGGAACGGAACATGGCCCATCAAGGGTCAGTAATGATGCGGCGCACCACTGTGCATCTGATGCTACAAGGCCTTTATCATGACATGATGGTGGGCCATTCCTATTCAGCGTGATCCCCTGTCAATGTCCAAGGTAAAGGATTTCCATCCACCACATGATGTATGGTGCGACAAGGTCCCAGGGGACCGCTTGACCTGTGCTCAGGCTAGTGGGTGAAGGAAATATGCAACTCTTTTTTCAGTTTGATTGAAGACAATGGCCTATCCATGGTCACCTTGTTGGCTGCTTTTCATATTGTTGCTTTGTCCTTTATGCTGTGCAGAGTGGATGCTTTTGTCATCCCTTTCCTCTCTTTTTTTCCTACTGCTAAAAAGTTGGGACTGTACTCATAAGTATATTAACTGTTCACATGTGAAACCCTTGGCCCCAGTTGACCTACTCAGACAAGCATGGATGTAACCAGTTCTATTGGGTTGGGCATTAGAGAAACGAAACCAATAGCAGGATTGCAAATGATGATTGAATTGTGGGACAGGCCAGGCCAGATAACGAAAAAAGTGAAGAATGCATTTAAACAATACCGTGAAGGAGAATTTGCAGGTATAAAAGGCTCAAAACTACCAAAGCAAGCTTTCAGAAAATGATCCGTGAGGATGAGATTTGGAGGCAGAAACCAGTTTTGATGCTGAACCAAGGGACATGATGCTCATGCGTACATCAGACAAGGGAGATCTGCATCTCAAAACTCAAGAGCAGCATGAAGAGAAGATCAAGTGCGATGGAGATTAAATCCGCATGATAAGCCAGAAATATATTGGAAGGATCAAATTGACATAGATTGATGATAGAAAACAATAACAACGACAACAGCAGCAATAAAAATAGTGAAAAGGTGATGAAAGAAAAATCATAAAACCACGAATCGGTGAAGAAGCGAGATTGAAATCAATCAATCGAAAAACAGGTCACTCCCCCAATGTAATGTAATGTAATTTTTGTAAGTGGAGTCAGGATCACAAGGAGGTTTCTCTCTCCCGTCCCCCGCGATGACGTGACGAGATCCATGGCCCTAAATGCGAAACCCACAGGGTGCGGATGAATGAAACATTCATGGATTTTTTTTCAATCGCAGAAACATTCATTGATGCCTCTGAGCAGAGGGACTGAGGGAGGGAAAAGAAATCCTTCCTCTCTAAATGCATTTGACCATTCAAGCAACACCCTTGTTTGAAAAGGAAGAAAGAATAGTGAGAAAATCACAAATCACAAATGCTGATATGTAAATCATCCTATCCATTGTTACCTGATGCACCCATCTAACCCATGTCAAATTTTTCACAACAAGTTGATGTTTCCCAGAGAAAAATTAACAGTAACCATCTCACTATTGAATAGAGAATATTAACGAAATTGTTAAAAATAAAATTTACCAAAAAAAAAAAACAGAGACATTAACCATTTCGATCTGCCGTATATCTGACGGTCGGGAAAATAAAAACAAACCAATAAATAAAAAAGAAGAAAGAATCATAAAATAAAAGTTAAAGAAATCGGCCTTCAGAGCGATAAGAATCCCCACATAAGGCCGGAGAGAGAGCGATTGAGGGTGGGATAAAGAAGAGAAAGCGTCGAGCAACTCATGATTTCAGATTGAAAACTATTTTTTGATGATGAATGATCAAAAGGGCATCATAGATCCCCACACTCAGCACTAAGTTTCTATCCACATGCTCACAGTCGCTTCTAGAACCCTGTCCCTCTCCCGCTCTCCCCCTCTCAGTTGCCTGAGTCTGAGTGAGGTGGTTTCTTCTTCCAAATTGCTTTTTATTTTCACACCCTGTCATATTTCAACCACCGAACCCACATCTTATACATGGATCTTTCAAACCTCACAACAACCGAATCCACTTCTCATCCATCTTTCGAACACCTCGCAGCCACCAAACCTACGTTTTTCCCATTCATCTTCTAAACACCCTTCTCATTACCAACCGGCCATCTTCATTAACAAATATCAGATAGGGACGACTTCAAGAAGGGATGAGAATGAGACATTACCTGCAGAGTGGGGAGAGATGCAGAGGCAGCAACGGCAGATTCTCGTTCCGATCGAGAGACGGAAATAGCAGAGAGAAAGATCGAGATGGAGACCGCCGCACCGTTTCCCGTTCCGATCGAGAGAGAGAAATAGCAGAGAGCATAGACCGAGAGTGAGAGCAGAGACCGAGAGCGAGGGCAGAGAGGGCGAGAGTGAGAGCGCAGAGAAAGTGAGAGAAGGGCAAGAGAGAGAGATAAAAAGGGGGATCTTGTTTGGCGGGAGAAGAGGGGAAAAAAGGGGGAAATTTGCAAACTTTTTTTTTTGTCCCAAAAAATATAATTTTCATTGGGAAAAATTATTTTATTTTTATTATTTGAAAATAAGAAAAAAAATTCTACCAACCTTTACCGACGTTTTATATTAAACGTCGGTGATAAATTTTCTAACACTAATTTTAGTCGGTAAATAATTTTTCATCGGTAAAGGATTCTGATTTTTAATTTTCCTAAAAATAAAATTAAACAATACCGACGTTTACAAAAAAACATCGCTAAAACCACAAACATTTATATCTACCTTTTTTAAAACCATAGGCCCCAAATGCAAGATCCAAACCATTAAGGTTCAATTTGGCATCTCTTAAATTTACCTCTTATTATCTTAAACCGGTTCAAAACAGACATTAGAGCATTTGGGAATGCATTTTACTGTGTCCATTTGAAAAGTGGATAAGAAATAAAACGTCTTTTTCATGTAGTCAAGAAAGTGGGCAGAATTCAAATAGATACATGTGTCTTAAGCGAAAAGACATTCTTAGTGCACACTGAAATGGACATTACCCATAACAGTCCCATTTTTTCAATTTTTTTATTACCTTATGGGACCCACAACCATGATCCACACCGTTAGAAATGTGAAGGCCCAACACGGCCACGTGTCCAAATTTCAACCGTTGATCTTTTTCTAATTTTAAGAAATTTGCAAAATATCATGAGCCGTTTGATTAAATATTCCGGACATTGTGGGCCCGATAATCACAATCCAAGCCGTTCATATTGTTTGGAAGACTAAAAACAGCTATGGGTCCAAAATTTAGCCTCTGATGTGTTCCATAACTTAAGAAAATGTGAAAATTCGGAGAACCGTTGGATTGCACATGTGAAAATAGATTTAGAAGAAACTATAAAATGGGCAGTCTATGTTTTTTTATTTTTACTTGAATTCTGGACCAATAAATCACAATCCAAACCAGTTCTACCGACGTTTTATTTCGTCGGTAAAATAAATAAAATAAAAATTAAAAATGACTTTTACCTAAGTATTTTTTCGTCTGTAAAATAAGAAGAAAAATAAATAAAAATTAAGAACTATTATACCAACGTTTTAATTTCGTCGGTAAAATAAATAAAATAAAAATTAAAAAGAATTTTACCAACGTATAAAATAAATAAAATACCAACGTTTCCACTTCCTCCATAGCTATAGTCTTTTTCTAAATTTATTCAAATGTAGTGTAAAAGTTTTTATCTTACAATCTAATAACAACGGTGACTACAAAAATCGTTGCAATAGCGTTTTTCGGCAACGGTTTAAAATCATTTAGCAACGGTTTATCAAAACCGTTGCAATATAGTCAAATAATTTGCAACATTGAAACACTATGTGTTGCAAAAAAACCCATATTTGCAACGGGTATACTACACATTTAGCAACGGTTTCTGGAACCGTTGCCTTTTAGAGGATCATATTTTACAACTTGCAACGGTTATTATCAACATTAGGCAACGGTTGTATAACCGTTGCAAATTATGATAAACTTTTCGCAACAATCCGTTGCACAAACGTTGCAAAATATGAAATTATTTGCAACGTTTGACAAAAACCGTTGCTAATGATGGAATAATAGGCAACATTTGGACAAAACCGTTGCGTAACCAATGCGAAATGTTAAATGATAGGCAACGGTTATAGTAAACCGTTACATAACCGTTGCGAATAATAAAACAACATGCAACATTTGAATAAAACCGTTGCAAAGCCGTTGCCCAATATAATATTACAGGCAACGGTTATAGTAAACCATTGCAAATTGTGAAATTGAATGCAACGCACTCAAAAAACCGTTGCTAAATGTTAACGCTTACGCAACAGTTACGATAACTGTTGCGAACCGTTGCAAAATATGCATTCTTAGGCAACGGTTAATTTGTTCCGTTGCGCAACCGTTGCAAAAGAATTATTTTGTAACGGTTCGTTGCAAACCATTGCAAAAAGTTACGATTGTGCAACATTTATATAAACTGTTGCATGACCGTTGCTGAAGGGGTTCTTTAGCAAGGGTTACATAACCGTTGCACAGCAACCGTTGCGAAAGACCCCCTTTTCTTGTAGTGTAAGGAGCAAAATAGTTACCAAACATTTCAATACTCACTCGCGACTTGGAACACCTCGCACGGTATCCCTACCCTCTTTCGTCGAGTATATCCACCTCCCGCCAATCATACCCTGAAACCAAAAGAGAAAGTATATGAAGAACAAGGTTGAGAAAAACACAAGGCACTCGAGATCGGTTGAAGAAAGCTAGATTGAGCATTTACCCCCGAAAGGCCCGGCATCATCCCCCTTGTCACCTTCGCCCACATCTTCATCACCTCCCTCGTCAATATCGATAGCAGCGACCCAGCGAGGCCTCACTTCCTCATCCTCACTATCCCCGTCATCAATCTCATCATCTGCATCGTCAGACGCAACAACCTCGCCCTTTGACTCGTGGAAATCCGCATCATCATCATACCCATCCATCTCCCCATCACTATCAACGGAGTCCACCACTGTTACATCATCATCATCGTGGCCGCCTGCATATCGAGATCCGCCTGAAGATGGGCCCTCACCTATCACAGAAGTTGTGGATATTGTCAGCAAATGGTAACTATAAAATGTGCTAGTCTCATGGGAAATTTTGACCCAAGATCCAATTCAAAAGGGAAGAAGGAACTGAATTTTACCAGCGTCGACCCTAGCCTCGACCGTTGCGGGAACTGGACCTCCCTCATGTCCTCCAACTGGCAGACCTCCCAAAGCCGGTACCCTTGCCCTCAACTTGGCAAAGAAGTCTGCCTGGTTCCGAGCCCACTCTGAAATGAAGCAAGGAAAAGTGATTAGCAAAAGTAATGGGAGACAAAGGATACAATGCTACAAGGGCGGTAGCGGAATACTTACTATTTAGGATCCTCCTCCTCTCTAGGCGATACGCCTCTCTCAGCCACTCGGCATCAATCTGACCCACACCAGATTGGGGGCGTGCCTCGAACATCCTATGCAGACGTAACCGAGTAATGGAGGCCTTGGCGTCACTCGCCTTTGAGAAAACGGGGAGGCCCGTCACCCTCAAACCCCAGCACCACGCAATGTCCTCCAATGTGATTGTCATCTACCCAGGCGGGAAATGGAACGTGTGTGTCTCATCTCTCCATCTCTCGGAGAGAGCACAAATGAGAGCCCGATCGGTGCGAAAGGCAACGATAGACATGAAGTCCCCAAACCCCATCGCTCGCACCCGATCCTTCAGGCGATCAGGGAGCTCGATCCACCAATCCCTCATTTGTATCCAACTCACCCTAGCCCGAGCAACAAGGACAGGCTGCAATGCAAACAATAAAGGAAAGAATGTCAATGATAATGGAGACCAATAAAGAGTAAGGCTTATAGAGGCAGCTAGAAATTTACCCGGCCAGCTCTTATCTCATCTGCGAGATGGGGCTTCTTCTCCAACTTATCCTCACCCCTTTGTTTCTTTCTCGGGAGAGCAATGACCGGCTTCGCCCCAACCCCTTCCAGAGTATCCACCGGCGTAGGACCACACTTAATAGTCCTAGCCATCTGACAAACCCATGCCCAAAATTAGAATGAGAAGTTGAGTTTAAGAACATATCAGTCCACATCAGCATGAGAGACAAATTGATCCAGAATGGTAATTAGTGTTTCTGATTTAGAGGTAATGAACCCCATTGGTTAAATGATAAATAGAGAGGAGGCCAAAGACCATGACCCTTGATCCAACCTGAAGACCAAAACAAAACAGATCCCATTTGCCACACTAGCCTCATTAAGACACATGTTACAGACCTACAACAAAATGAAAACACATTCAATCTAGCCCTATGTCTTTCACCCAACAGATTTTTAAAAAAAATGGAGAAATGGTGTTTGGTGAGAACAAAAGTAAGGGCTGAAGTGCTGAACTGAATTGGGATAATGAATAACACTAGTGAGAGGCAGAAAGGTCCCATAAGCTAAAAGCTGAGATTAGCCCAAACAACAATGGAAGCAGAGGACCAGCCTTCTGGCTTTGGCAAGATTCCAGCACGGTTACCAGTACCAAAGTGATGGTTCATTCTGATTTTCCAATGGAGGCAGCACAAACGAGACAGACAAGTCAGTCGATTCAATTTAAAATATACCATTGATTCATATGTTCATGCATCATTCCAAAATCCAAATCCATGCATTTACCTGCATACCCCACCTCATTATATGCTAAGTAGGGTACACACACAGATTAAAAAAAAACAACAAAAACACAAAAAAAAACAAAAAAAAAAAAGGGAAGCAAAAGGCGCACACACACAAAGGCGCAGCGCACATTGTCGAACTGAAACATTGTCCCATCACATGAGGTCCCGTTGCATGCACATTAGTCCCATCACGCACACATCTAACATTGTGCACTGCATCTCATGCCATCTCCATCAATAAAATTAGAATGATTACCTCTGCAAATTATAAAGCCGTATCCTAATGACAAAAAATGCAGAATCCTTTAGTGTTTGTTCAATGCAGGATCTCGAAGCAAATGCGAGAACACCAAAGGAGAAGGACCTACAAGCACACTGGTGGAAACAAGTTCACAAACTTCGGCTAACAAATGATGAAAGAAAGTAGCAACGATCCTTAACATTAGGTTTATGGAAAGCTCTTGAGGTAAGTACCCCTAACTATGATTTTCATGATTTTACCTCACATCTGGAAATTGAGTCGCCGTAGGCCTCCCTTAAGCGCTTATAATCGGTATGGCAACCATAATACCGTGTTCTCACGAATTATGTGTTCGCTGACTCAAATCTTGATGTTGGAGGACGAAAACCGTGTAATTCCAAACTCGCCATGATAAGCACGAAAAGATGATCGAATCTACCCCAGGTTCTCGTCTAAGCTTGGGTGAAGACCAAGATCCGTAGAGAGTGACGGTTATTCCGGTGACCGTCTTCCACTGATTTAGCTTTTTCGATGCATACATGAGTTTTAAAAAAAAATCTCTTTTCCTGAATGCATCTCATTCTTACATGCACTCACACTATTGCTTGAACTATTTTTATGATTGCCATTAAGATCCTCATTATTACTAGTTAGTTTCAACTATGCTTTGAACACTCAACTGTGGATGAAAGTTAAAATACGCTATATATGACCATTTGAAATGAACTCTATTGCAAGAACAAATGGAACTCTGATAGTGACTTAGCTAATCGAAAGATTGACTTCTAATTCAGACCACTGGGGCACAATTCCCGCCATCATTTTAAATTATGCAACTGGGGCACAGTTCCCAACCCGCCACGTGGCAATAGCACGGGCACCGAGGCACAGATCTCAGGTTTCCAATCAAATCAGTAGGCACGTAACTTCTTCTTTTCCTTTTTTCCCCTGAATCATAATTGATCCTAGAAAAGTAAACCTCACCTTTAAAATGAGTTTGCAATTGCATACATCCATAGGTGGCCACTCCCGCGAGCTCAAAAGCTCCCGCGAGTCATGAGTGGTGTATCTACTTTCTGTGGAGCACAACTCTCCACGTGTTGTTCTCCAAAGAGGGGCATACTGTAGGCACCTCATTTCGCCCCCCTATGATAGCCTTAAATACCTGTCATATATAATGGTGCCCCCATTTCACCCATATTGAATGATCAACGGCATAATTTAGATTAATTAATGACAATGAAGATGCTTGTTGATAGTTTTAGACTTAGTTCAACGACTTTTAGAAATTCATGAGAATAAAGCCAAATCGCATTGAGATCTCGAGTCCAACTCACCTTTCACACAAGGAACGGACCACTACACTATTCAAACATAATCCAGACCACTTAAGACATGCTTAGGCTAATTGTTACGAAGATTACACCTAGCTTACCTAAATACCACCCAATTACCCTAAGTTAGGAAGCCACATCCATTGATCCAAGAGGTCCCCGAGCCCCTAATCATTAGGACAGTTGGACCCTTGGATTCTTCACTTCGAGGGCTTTCCGTCCATATATAGAACTCCGAGATCTGACGGGCACATCAAAAATCATAAAAGCAGGTCCCACAACCACGGGGCGCCCCCTTGAAAAATCACCTACCATTTCTAGACCTCTGATCGCCTCAGAAGTTGGCTCGTCGCGATCTACTTGCCGAGAGCTTTCCATTGATGTGTAGAACGCCAAAATCCGGCGAGCTGATCAAAATCTACGAAACCTGGGTCCTAGTGATGATTGCCCGAATCAAACCCCATTGCGGCTCACTTTTTGGGCCCCAAACTTCTGACCCGAGTCCGACCCAAACTCGGACCCCACAGCCAAATCCATGGGCCTGATCCCAACATGGACCAAAACTCTAGCCCAACCTGGACTTATACCAATTAAACATTGAACCCAAATTCCTAACCCAACCTCACCGACCCAATAACCTAACCCACACCCGACCTGGCCCAGGTTGCATGGCCCGTCGCCCAAATAAGGGAGATAAGAGTCCCACAGATCTAGAAACGAGTCCCAGATCTGAGGGCTCCCATTCCCCCTGATATCTCTCTCCCTCTCAATCTCCAACTCTCTCCCTTAAAACCTCTCCCCGATCTCTATCCTCTTGATGCGCAGATCTCATCTCCAAACAAACCATCATCTTCATCTCTACTCCTCTGCGCAGACCACAGAACTCCATCCCTCCCGGCCATCTCCATCTCACAACCCTTCTCACCCAGACACCATCCCACAGGCCTCATCATTTCCATCACCCTCCTCCCATGCGCAGATCTCATCTCCAAAAAAACCATCATCTTCACTCCTCTGCGCAGACCCCAGAACTCCAGGCCATCTCCATCTCACAACGCTTCTCACCCAAACACCATCCCACAGGCCTCATCATTTCCATCACCCTCCTCCTAGGCGCAGATCTCATCCCTCTCTGACTCTCATCATCTCCATCCCACTCGATCCATCTCCAAGCCCACACGGACCTCTCCATCCTCCCATCATCTTCATCTCTCTCATTCTCCATCCCCCGCGCAGAGCCCTCCACCATCATCCTCTCCTCATTCCCCACGATCTCTCTCACCCAAAGTCATCTCTACTCCTCTGCGCAGACCCCAGAGCTCCATCCCTCCCGGCCATCTCCATCTCACAACCCTTCTCACCCAGACACCATCCCACAGGCCTCATCATTTCCATCACCCTCCTCCCAATCGCAGAACTCCGCCCTCACCATCTCCTTCATCCCCCCTCCATCACGCCATCTCCCCTCATCTTCTCCATCGCTCCCTCTCGTCACCTCCTCCTTCTCCACGCAAGGAATCCCTACTGACCAACCTCCCTCTCGTCCTCCACTCCCCACACGCAACTCCTTCTCGGTTCTCATCATCTTCATCTCCATCACTCCCCTGCGCAGCCTCCCCTTTCCCATCACCTCTCTCTAATTCTTCATCCTTTCGCAGACTAGCCAGCCTCCCATCTTCATCTCCACCCTCTCCCTCAAGCGATCAACTCCTTCCCCATCTCATCATCACCCCATGCGCAGATCTCTCCTGCACAGCCCCCCCTGGACCAACCCATCTCATCGCCGTCATCTTCATCTCCCCAGCGTGCACACGACCCACCATCATCTCCCCCACAGCCTTCTGCGTCCACCATCTCCATCAACCATCCTCCATCAACCATCCATCACCTCCCCCTGATATCTCCATCACATCTCACCTCACTCCACCACCATCATCATCCTCTCCCTTTCATCATCACAAGCCATCTCTCTCCACCACCTACACGCACGCAACAGCCTCATACAGCAGCCCCTGCACGCACACAACAGCCCTGCAACCCATCTCTCTCCGCCCTCCATCGGCTTCATCTCCGCCAGACCTCTCCCCCTGCGCCAGGTACACGTGCACCCACTTCACTGCACAACCCGCCTGCACATCCCCTCTTTCCTCTCTTTTCTTTTTCTTTCTTTATTTCTTTCTTCTTCTTCTCTCTTTCTCCCCTGCACACCGCCTGCACATCCCCTCTTTCCTCTCTTTTCTTTTTTCTCTCTTTTTCTTCCTCCTTCTCCTCCCTGCGCACCACACTCCACTGCACACTGCCTGCACATCCCATCTTTCCTCTCTTTTCTTTTACTTTCTTTCTCTTCTTCTTCCTCCTCTTCTTCTTCCTCCACTGCACACTTTCTTGCACACCCACAGCGCCCATCCACACCACAGCACACATCGAGCATCCATCTTCTTTCTCCTCCTTTTCTTTCTTTCTTCCTCTTCTCTCTCTCTCTCTCCCCACCTGCACAACACACTGCACCTCTTCTTTTTCTTTGTTTCCTTCTCTTTCTTATCTTTCTTTTCTTTCCCCCATCTTCACTGCACTCCACTCGCACCACCCTCTCTTTCTTTCTTTTTTCCTTTATTCTCTTCTTCTTCTTCCCCTCACAGCCCCTACACCTCTCACCACAGCACACACCGAGCACCCATCTTCTTTCCTCTCCTCCTTCCCGCACCCATCTTCTACCTCCTCCTTTTCTCACTTCCTCCCAGCCATTTACACAGCCCACTTCCCTGCACCCCTCATCTGCACGCTACCTGAATTCTTCCCCTCCATTGCCACACACGTACACCTGTCTCCACACTCATCTAAACCAGCCCATTTACCCGACCCAAGCTAAATTGCAAGAAAAAGCCCGGAACCCATCAGGCCCAGATCACTATGCCTAACAAGCCCATGCGTTTAACTATTTCGAATTATTCATAATTTATGTATTTAACATGCTTCATGCATCTAATATGCTCATCCATTTAAATTAGCTTTTTTTTTAGTTTGATTTAATTTGTTCCTAGCCCATGCATTAAAATATGTCCATGCATTTAACATGCCCATGCAACATATAACTTAGTTCCGTTTTTGTTTCTTATTTTTTTTCAGATAAAACTGAGCACTACATAATTCATAAAAAACCAAAAAAATACAGAGTAAAACAAAAAAAAAAGAATTTTAAGTATTAGATTATTCAAAATAATTAAATTAGATTTAATAATTAAGTTCCTTTTCCTCCCCCCTCTCATTAGGATTAGGGAATTTTATTTAGGAAATTCCAAATCAGTTAGGTTAATTAATTAATAAAAATTAGTAAATTATTCCTTCTCCTCCTCCTCTTTTCACTAGGATTAGGAAAATCAATTTAGGAAATTTTAGATTCTAAAAGTAAAACCAAAAATAATAATAATAATAATAAGAACCCAAAATACCAAAAACAAAATAAAAAATATTAAAAATCTAAAAATAATAAAGTTAGAAATTAAATAGTGGTTTAGGTTGATCAAGTCAGACCCCAAACCCCTCTCATTTAATAAGTTAGGCTTCATCTCATCACTCTTCTTGTTCCGTTAGGGAATTGGGAAAGCTGATGGTGGCGATCTAGGACCGTAGGTTAGGTTAATCCGATGATCAGTAATAAAGCATTAATTACGTAAATCCAAGTAAATCCCCTAGTTAGGCCCTTCTAGCCCCATATCAAAAATCCATAAAAACTATAAAACCAACAAAATAATTCCAAAAAGATTTTTCCTTTATTTCTTCCTCCACCTCAGGTGCCAGATATTTAATTGAACTTAATGATTAAAAGGAAATGAAGAACTGATTTCTAAAATTGAATAAATGAGAATGACGAGATGAGATGAGTGATTTCGCGCACACTTTTTTACTACGGCCCATTGGCCACCCTTAAACAATCACGGCCCATCGACCACCCTAAAACAAACACTGGCTCATTGGCCACCTCCAATCAATTACGGCCCATCGGCCTTTCATTTTTATCAATTGTGTATCGCACACGAAAAAACAGAAATCACAAGTCAAAGTCTCATTTGCATCATCATTTTGGTTTCAAAAGTCAGCCTTTAAACCCTATTTTGCTAAGGGATCTGAAGGGGGTACCCGGGAACGGGGCCAATCCTCTTCTTAAATATTTGGCACCTCCCCCCATTATTTTTCTTTAGTTACTTTATTTTACTTGGATATACTATGATTTTGCTGTGTGAGGATTAAACTTTATTCGGACTTTGACTCATGACCCTGAATTGACCCTATATTAAAGAGACCCAAATTAATGTGACAGGACAACCGTCGTGTGACAGGACAACCGTCGTGTGTTGCCGGCAGCACATTAGACGAAAGTAAGAACCCACCCACTCATTTTCTCCCCACATTTCTTCGGCTTTCGTCGAATAACGGTGTTACGGCCGTATCCGTAGCTGGCGATCGTGATCCATTGATTTTGAGGGTAGTCGGAATCCTCATTTTCGATGTAAACTTTAAATAGCATATATAGATGAATGGAGATTTCCCCACGCAAAATGCCCTTTCTTTTAGGGGGCTCGAAATTCACATCCGACACTTGGTTCCCGAGAATGAAGAGAATCAGACTCAACGAACAGTAATGCAAACGGATTAACACGAGTATTTTTTGCAACTTTTTTTTTTAGGGGCATCCACGAGTGTTCATCTTAACAGCATGTTTACGAATTGAAGTTGTGGATGGTGTGATTATCTCCCTCAACTTCCTTAAAAGACTAAATTTACCATGCCTTCTTTGCTGCTTAAACTGTTCCGTGAACACTTATAGCTCAACGTCACAATCGATGTCATCGTCTTGAAGAGACACACACGGTCATAAATCAAGTTTTCTCCAAAATTTATCTATGGAATCAATTGGTATGGGATGACCATCGTTCAAATATATTGCGGTGCGCACATGGCAGTTCGTAGCTCGTACGAAGTCGACATCCGCATTTGTAGGAAACTTCTCCGACATCCTTAGACCGTTCAAATTCCTTGAAAATCAGATGCAATGTGCGGCTTGAAACAAAACTACATAATTCCTGGAAGTGCGGTATATTGAATCGATGTTGGACGATAGTTTTGCTTTGCTCAATACTCGCTTTGATAGCTATTATGTCCTATGATTGAATGATTTGGTGAATAAACAACAATGATGTCTCCAAATCTGATTGTGATGACTCCAAGTATTGTTTCAACTTCGCATGCTAGCTCTCGACTTATTAGTTGTCCGGTTTCCAAAATGCAGATATCTGTCGGTCCAGGCGGATATAAACACCTCTTTATATGGTGTCAACCATACATCATTAAGATAATTAATCATACCTGGAAAGTTTTGTAACACTACCTCAAGGTCCACCAATTTGCACACATACGCATTCTCAGCTTCAGATTCCAGCAACATATTCCACATTTTGTAACATGCATTCCAAGATTTGTTGTCTGTTATTGATGGCCTGCACTTGCTCAAAATACTCCTATAAATGTGCCACCTACAGAGTAATTTATTAGCATCGGGAAATACCTTGGCAGACGCATTCATCAAAGCCAACTCTCTGTCCGTGACAATAACTCGTGGACTGGTGCATCCATCCATTGTTGACTACAGACACCTTAAAGCCCAAGTATAATTGAACACTTTTTCTGAATGCATGAACACAAATGCTATGCAAAATGTCATATTAGTTGCAGTCACGTCGACAATCTCAAGGAGAGGCATCCTGTACCTATTTGTTTAGGACACAAATATGTCAAAACTTCTAGATTTTTTAATGTTGCTAAATCAATATAGCCCAAGTATCTAAATATTGATTTTTATTAGAGAAGATGTAGGGGTGAGCACTGATACTCAGCTTTTGGTGAGCACTGATGCTATACAGAGGAGGACCCTTATTTATTCGTTGGTATCAATTTTGTATCATTCTAGAAAACAGCTTGAAAATAATAAGCAAATAGAAACAATGCTTTTCCAAATTAAAAAATATTTCTACAAAACTTTTTGGGAGGCTTGGAGCCTTGGACCCAAAATGCCACGAGAGCCCACAAAGTGGAAATCATAGCTTACAGTGGGAAAAGAAGTCCACACAAGTGAAAAGAGTGGCATATCTTGTACATGTTTGTTTTATATGTTGCGTCCATCAATAACACATGCGGGAATGCACGCCATCGCTCTAATGATCCTGGATGTGCGAAGAATAAATCATCAAGCTCATTGGTTACAGCATTTGTTCGACTCCAAAAAATGTATCATTCACGTTGTATGAATGACATGACAACTTGCATCTGGGTTTTACCGGCTTTCCCTGCCGTCCGAAATTTCTGGCGTGCATTGTATATGGTCCTTACGGTAGACACGTTGTCCGGATTCTGCTTTTTCAACGATGTCAAGATATCTCGTGGCTTCACGTTTTTCGTAGACAGATGTTCCATCAACTGGATTTCGGATTCAGAGAACCGACCGAGGTATGGATGTCCCTCCATATATGATGCAGGGGCATGATTATGTGTTCCACATACCACCCTTGCCATCCAGTCATCACCTGTTCGCATTTTCACCCCTTTCACTCTGAAAGGACAATCATTTTTTTTTGTGCCTGAAACCTTCGTGTAAGTTTTCTTGCTTCTGTATGTGCCACCGCGATCACATTGGAACAACAGTCTAGGACTGTTCCCGATTATGCTATTCTCTCACCTTTTAATAACAATGATATATCCTAAATTGCGTCCAGTATTTTGAATCCAATCAATTAGGTATTGGCGAGAATTGAATACCTAAAAATGTATTAATTCTGTTAGAAATTAACAACTTTTTTATTAAAAATTGACAAAATAAAATATAATTGGAATTGATTTAATATCATACCATGTTGGTGGAAAATTCGTTTCTAACATTTTCATCCACATTTTCATCTTCTTTTATTATTTCGTTTCTGAGGATATCATCCTGACAACAATATACATTCACTTGAGCATCTGCAATTAATAAAAAATATTTCCTGAAATAATTAAAAAATTGTATATTTACCTGATCACTTGAACCACTTGACAATCGCAGATCATTGGCCCAAATCCTCAGTTGATCTAAACTCATATCTTCTGCTGGTATGTATATTGCCAAGAAGAACCAAGCAAAACTGAGAAAACAAAGTTCTTTGGCCTGAAACTAAAGTGGGCAGATGTGAGTACCAGCTTATGACATAGATTGCAGGAGAGATTGCAGGAGCTTGAGAGAGCATGCACTCTGCTTGAGACATGGTGAATGGTCTATGCTTGCCAAGAGAATATATTCCCTGTTCTCCATAGATTGCAAGAGAGATTGCACTCTGCTTGGGACATGGTGGGTGGACTCTGCTTGCCAAGAGAATATATTCCCTGCTCTCCATAGATTGCAAGAGAGATTGCAGGAGCGTAAGAGAGCATGCACTCTGCTTGGGACATGGTGGATGGACTCTACTTGCCAAGAGAATATATTCCCTGCTCTCCATATATTACCAAGAGAATATATCCCCTGCTCTCCATAGATTGCAAGAGAGATTGCAGGAGCGTAAGAGAGCATGCACTCTGCTTGGGACATGGTGGATGGACCACCTTTACTTCTCATTTACTGTACCCACTTCACAGCAGTTTTGTACCCACTTTACAGCAGTTTTAGACAAGTGTTCATTCAGTTTTAGCCCCACCACTAGGAATCATAGCCTCAGTACCCATTTAATGTACCTACTTCACATCTCCGCTATGGAAATCGCGGTATTCCAGATCCACATCATTCCAGGTTTTACATTAATTAAGGCCATACACCTCTGTATGATGTCGGCTGAAGTGGGTATACTAAATATTTATCAGCGCACACTTCACAATGCGCATCACAGTTAGCGCGTGAAATTTAGAGGTGGGTCCCACTTCTGGGACCATCCGAATAGCAAAGTGCACACGTGATGTCCCTGCTGCCCATGTGACTCGTTCAGTCAACCACAACCGAAGAGGCAATCACATGTGTCCCTGCTGCGTACGTTTTCTGCAGCCAAAACCATCACGTGACTCACGTCAGCCATATCCATCATTACAAATACTTGCATAAATGAGAACGTCAGCAGTTCCAATATGTTTTCATGTTACATGTCCTTTTCGTTATAATCCGTACACCCTAACTTTATATAGACTGGGTGCATATAGTACACCCTATAACTTCATATAGACTGAGTTATAATCCGTACGCCCTAACTTCATATAAACTGGTGCAATTAGTACACCCTAACTTCATATAGACGGGGTGCATTTAGTAACACCCAAATCAAACCCATGTGTGTATGATGCATTAATTTAATGGAATCCCAAACCTAGAATTAAGAACCCTTAACTAAAGACTCAATGGTCACTGCACGGTCAACTACAAGTGAAAACACCCACCCACAAGTGATGGAAAAATGATTCTACTGAATGGAAGCACATAGCATTAAATCTAGGTTGCCAAGTCAAGAGAAAACACACTACTACATCTTGAAATCAACAAGAAAACTCAAAACATTGAATCTAGAGAGATTAAATTGGACATTATTGAGGAGGATATTAAGCCACCTAACTAAATTTGAGCCCCAGCTCATTGTGGAAGATGGCTTGGGAGGAAGATGATGATTGGGACAAGAAAATCAAAGCCCCCAATGGAAAAATCCAGCCTCCAAGCCGTGCAGTTCGTCTTCTTCTTTCACTCTCTTCCTCCTCTCGTTCCTCTTTCTCCTTCATTTCCTTCTCTTCCTCTTTTTCTTCCTTCCTTTCTAC
This sequence comes from Litsea cubeba, assembly GCA_012931725.1. Taxonomy (NCBI): domain Eukaryota; kingdom Viridiplantae; phylum Streptophyta; class Magnoliopsida; order Laurales; family Lauraceae; genus Litsea; species Litsea cubeba. The sequence goes on from CM022944.1 coordinate 33,867,621, forward strand.
TTTCTCCTTTCTCACCCTTGGTCCTTATCTCAAATGACCGAGACAAGAGATGGGTTCTCTTTTGGCTTGGGCAACAATCCTCTTAAGAGGATTGGGCCCCACTTTATTTCTTCTCTTTCTTCATCTTTAGCAACACATCACATTATTATGTCTTTTACATATTGCTAATGGGTCCTAGTGTTGGGTGCACAAATCAAATTGGGAATCTCAAGTGGGTCTCACCTGGGCCTACTTGACCCTTTAATTATTTTATTTTAATAAATCCTCGCTAAACTTAAGAATTAGCATTTAATTCCACTTAAAATCCCTCCATAGATTTATCTAATGAGAACTACAGTATTAGCATAAAACCAAGGTGGGTACATACCAAAGAGTTTATTTCATTAAATTCAGAAAATTAGTATTATTTTAGAAATTTTTAACTTTTCGCGGGGGCAACTTATGAACGCATCTAAAAAAAACTTCTCGAAATAATTGGCCGCCGCTAAAAGTCACACAATAAAAACCCGAAACTTCCCCGCAAAAATTTGGCGCCATTGAAGAAAAGTTTTCACCAGCGGCCATTTCTGCAATCACCCGCTGTAAGTTACTAGAAATTGACTTTCAGCAGGGGCCAGGTTTGGCAGCCCTATGAGTGACCCATAGCGGCGCTTCTAACAAGCACCCCACTAAAGGCATATTTTCTTGCAATGACTGCTAACCATACCACACCGAAAGACCATTTGATTGGGTAAAGAGATGGGTGACTAGAATCCTTGCAATATATTTGATCATAGTCACTGCCTCTTCATTATATATCACCAAAATTTTAGTTTCTAATTGGAAAAAAAAATATGTCGGGTTTCATTCAGAAAGGGGGATCGTAGAACCAAAAGAAAAATGAGAGATTTGTTATGGTTCATTCATTTTATGCATCACCGTCATCAATCATGATGTGAGATAGGTGAGAAGTGGATGCATATAAAAATTTCCAATAGATTATCACAGTAGCAAGGAACTTAGGCAAATGCAAGGTACCCACTGCATGGTTCTTAAGAAATGAGTAAATATGGCTTAACTACAGCCGGCAGTGTTTTTATTATTGTTCAATGGTGTGATTTTCACTTCCATTATTGTCAATCAGATAATGGATATGGTTACACTTGAAGTTCGCCTAGAATAAAGATAACATAGCGTGATTTGAAGGTGTCAAATGAATTGTGTCATGACGGAAGATGTGAAGGGTTGTTGATAACTCAAAATAAAATGCAAGATTACAGTCAACTGAATCATTTGAAACAAGCAAATTCATCAATTCAGTTGTGGTGCTTGTGGATTATGAACTTTGGACAATCAAGGACAATTCGAGTCAAATGAAAGTTTAAAGCTTCACTAGTGTCAAAATTATCTCATTTGCCTATTGAGATGCCAGTACCAGTGTATAGGTCAGTGGTGAGGTAAATCTATTCCATAGAGACAACCAATGACAATCCCTGGCTGTTAGTGTGAAGGTGAAGTACTTGGGTGAATGTGTTTGGGTGTGTGAAGAAAAAAAACACGCATTCATAAAATTAAACAATGAAAATTACTAATAAATAAATTACCTTCTTTCCTATACCACTGAATCCTTAGGCATGTTGTAGTGGCAATGTGAAAATGAAGTTCTCTTGTTTTATAGCCTTGCATATCCTTCCTATTTCAGCAAATAAGACACAAAAACTACTTAAGTATATGATAAATACAAAAAGAGAAAATGAAAAATAAAAACCAATAATAAAAGAAGTTCAATCTAAAAAATAGAAAGAACAAAATGATTGGATTAAAGAAAACCGTAGTAGTAATACACATCGGAGCACCTGGGAGTGAAAGGTAAGATTGTACCGAGTAGGATGACCATAAATTTCTAGGACATCACTATAACCACCAAGAGGAAAATTTTATGCGAGGTCTGTGCCGTTTAAGTCCACGAGTTCTGTTGGGAACTTCGTTTTTGAGTTAGTAAAAGATACCAAGTTTCCCTCTAAATTTAAGGGCAAGGCCGAATTTGATAATATCGCAGGTTGTAAAAGCCAAATTAATCAACCACATAAAACATAAAAAAGAACATTATAGAAGTGGAAAATTGCCCAATCTAACTCCACGGTAGCTATTTTTAACTTTCATGCATCAAATCTAACAACAATCTTGAATCCAATCAACAGTGGCATTATCAGAGAGGAGAGAGCTTGGGCTATGAATATTAGGAATTAATTAGTGGCCCATATCTTGTATACACTGGGGTCAGTGGCACAACATCCACTGCCACTTATTTTCTTTAAAAAAAAAAAAAAAAAAAAAAACCAAGAAGGAATCTGCCATTGATAACTAAAAAATCCTTTACATATTACAGACAACAAAATAAAGATCAATGCTTCAAAATAAGAAGGATATTATAGTTAAAACATTTTTTTCCTTTATACAGCATTTGCTGTATCAATATCATCACAAAGATTGAATTAGCAAAGATTAAAAAAAATACGGAATACATGTTCCAAAACCCGATTTGTAACATCAAAAACAATCCGATCCGATTTATACCTGAGATTGAGAGCTCCGAAACGAGAAGAAAAATGACTCGACAATGACATGTTGAGTCCGAGGAGTGTGGGCGCCGAGAGGAGCAGATGAGAAAAGACTCAAAAAGCGACGCCAGGCCTCCTTTTCAACGCCCTAACCTCGTTTTCTCAATGCATGCCCTAACTTAACTTGGGTGTGACCTGATGTCGGCTAACTCAGGTTAAATAATGAAATTTGGTTTAGTCTTTCAATAATCCAGCCCCCCCGCCGCCGAATCGGGAACCTCTTGCGGCCTAGCTTTTGACCTATTTGGTTGGAACTTCAGTCGTTTGCAGATATGTTGTTTAGAGAATTTGAAAATTCTTAAACGTTATTACTCCTTTAAAAGTATAAGGACAAAATGCTAATTGCAAACCACCGTTCTAAATTTTAGCCTACTGATAATTTCTAGGCCCTCTACGGCTCTACCCAACGGACACTTCAAGAAAAGAAGTAAAGAGAGAAAACAAGTTAATTGGTAACCATCGCACGAGAATTTGGGAGGGCATGGGCCCACTTATGAAGAATCTAAATCCATGAGAAAGTGACACGCTCTGGTAGAGTATGGTCATCATCGCATTTTTCTAAAACTACCCATCATGATTCATAACTTTTTAAATACTCAAATAAAGTAATTAAAAAAAAGAAATGTTTCATATAAATATATTTGATGGCGGGCTCTGATCGTATTAGAGTAAGATTTTTCATAGAAAATGACATTTTTTTTTGCGGGATTTAGGTTTTTCCTACCATTTTTATTTTTCTTAATGAGCCCAGCTAGGAGCCTCAGGGAATTCTCATGACTGAGTCGTAGATAATCTTGATTTAGGGCTAACTTTTGTTTTCTCAAGTGGGTCCCACTAAGAATTTTCACCAAATCCTTTGTCTAGCAGCCCTAGAGGGATCCATACGTCAAACTCCATGAAAAGAAAAAAATGAAACTCGTGTATGGAGAAAGAGTGAGTTAGTTTGGATCTTGTTTAGTGTTCACTCAGACTTCTCATCAAGTGTAGCTCCATGGTCAAGCCCACATAAAAACTTAGTCCCAACCATTCAAAATTAGGCTATCACCAGAAGATCAAGAGAAAAATCTCGTTCACCATGCCCTTGGGGGACTTACTGTTATGTCGTTATGCCCTTTTGTGTTGAAAATGCCTGTGCTACCTATCAGAGGGCCATGATGGTGATCTTCCACGATATGGTCCACAATTGTATGGAAGTTTACATAGATGACATCATAGTCAAATCTAAAACTCGCGCCGACCATGCTGCAGCCTGAGGAAAGTTCTCTAATGATTTAGGGATACCCAATTAAAGATGAACCTGAAGAAATGTGTCTTTGGAGTATCCTCTGGCAAGCTCCTGGGCTTTATGGTACGCAATCGGGGGATCGAAGTCGACCCTTCCAAGGTAAAGGCCATCCTTGAAATGCTGCCGCCTAAGAACCTCAAAGAATTGAGAAGCCTCATAGGACGCCCGCAATTTATTAGGAAATTCATTTCGCAGCATTTGTAGAGATGCGAGCCATTCTACAAGCTGTTAAAAGGAGTATGATACAACTGGGATGATGATTGTCAGAAGGCGTTTGAAGATCTAAAGAAATATTTGTTGAGTCATCCCATTCTGAAACCTCCCATCAAAGTCAAGCCTCTCATCTTATACATGTCAGCAATAGAATCCGCAATCGGCGTGGTCCTTGGTCAACATGATGACTTCGGAAGGAAGGAGAACGCGATCTATTATTTGAGCAAATCTCTCTTATCCTACGAGAGGAAGTACTCCCCTAAGAAAAGGAGGACTTGCTTGGCCGTACTTTGGGCGGTCTAGAAATTGAGACATTATTTTCTAGCTTCATCAAGTTAAACTACTAGCAAGGATGGATCCCCTGAAATGCATTTTTGAGAAACTCGTTACCTCAGGAAGAGTCGCGCGATGACAAATGCTCTTAGCTGAATTCGACATAACCTATGTTACTTAGAAATCCATAAAAGGACAAGCAATTGTCGACCATCTAGCACACCTTTCCTTGCTCCGATACGAGCCAGTCAAAACTAATTTCCCCGACGAAGGCATTTGTTTGCAGACATCGAAGAGGCTAGAGATGATGAATTATGGACCATGTACTTTGACGAAGCTTTGAATCAAAATGGAAAAGTAGTCGGGGTGGTGCTTCTATCCTCGGAAGGAGTCTTCATCCCTAAAGCCTACAAAATTGGATTTCTGGCAACCAATAATATGATGGAATATGAAGCCCTCCTAGCAGGACTGAGGGAAGCCAAGACCCTTGGTGTCAACAAGCGAAGAGTCCTCCGTGACTCTAAAGTGGTTATATTCCAGATAGCTAGAGAATAGAAGGTTAGTGCTCCTAAGCTTGCACATTACCATGAGAAAGCGAATGAACTAATGTCTAACTTTAAAAGGATTTCCTTTCTCTACATCCCTCGTGCCTTGAATCGATTAGCTGACTCATTGGCAGTCTTAGCCTCGATCATAGAAATGCCTGACGATAAAGACTCTGAAGCATTCCTGATTAGAAGGTTAGATTCTCCGTCCGTCAAACTGATAGACCTGACCAAAGGAAACCCTGCTAAAGTGCTACCAAAATTTTCAAAGGATAAGAGTAAGAAAGTCAGGAAGAAGGAGTTCGGGCAAAAGGAGGATTCTAAACCTGAAGAGGGGGGTCCTAGCTCGCATACAGCACGATGATGACTTGACAGGTGATCACGCATGGTACTATGATACTTGAAACTACCTACACGATGGCTACATCCCTGAATACGCCACTCGTTCAGATAAGAGAGCATTAAAAGAAATGGGTCAGAGATATATCATAGTCGCGGGACTATTATTCGCCAATCATGTAGTAGGGTTCTCCCGTGGTGTGTAACAGTAGAGGAAGAACATGAGATAATTGAAGAAACACATTCAGGCAAGTGCGGAGGGCACGTCAATGGCATGATGCTAGCTAAAAAGATCATCCGCGTAGGTTATTATTGGCCATCTCTAGAGTTGGATTCGGTCAACCACATTAAAAGGTGTAAGGAAGGTCAGCTACACGCTGACTTGATCGATGCCCCCACTTCATCCCTTCACCCTACCATAGCTCCATGGCCTTTCTCGACTTGGGCCTTTGACATCATAAGACCCTTAGCTCCTACCCTAGAGAACACACAAAACAAGGCATTCATCTTAACATCCACATAATATTACACTAGATGGGCAGAAGCAGAAGCATATGTCAACATTAAAGCTACCTTTGTAGTCAAATTCATTAAAAAGAATATAATAGTCTGGTTTGGCGTTCCCAAGGTATTCATAACAGACAATGGTTCGCAATTTATATCCCAACAAATGAACGAGTTATGCATAAAATATCACATAGAACTGGATCATTCAACCCCCTATTACCCTCAAGCAAATGGTTAAGCCAAAGCAACCAACAAGACCTTATTAGATCATCAAGAAGATTGTGCAAACTGTCAGACCCCGACCCAGGTTTGGAATATTTAATTATATTTTTAATCGTGATTAATTGATAAGTGGGGTTAGTGGATGATTAGCTTTTTTTTAAGCTAGATTAGAATGTTGGAATAGCTTTGGGAATTTTCGAAAGTCGTTGACTTAGGCTTGACGCGGGCCGGGGCGCCCGTGTGTTGTGTGTGAACTTGGGGGTTTAACCTTGATTTCTGAAAAATCCCAATTTTTATTTATTTTGGCTCATTTCACTTAGATTATCAACTTTCATGTTTTGACCGTTTCGATTTAATGATCAAAAATCACGTTTTTCGAGAAAAATGGCAAAACTGACCTTTCACACAAAATCTGTACCCAAATTTCAAAAGTTTTCAGAAATTGACAAAAATATACTTTTTGGAGAACAGAAATTTTGTTGATCATTTTTGTCTTCTTCGTCGTTTCCATTTGGGGCCCGCAAAATACCCTTTTCAGCCTTATGAAGATTGGGACCCACAAACCCATCTTATAAGAGGAAGAGTTCTCTTCTTCCCTTCATTCTATCTTTTCCTGCAATGTTTTGGAGCTAAGGGTTTTTCCTCTCTCCCAGCACTTTCTCTCTCCTCTGGAACACCCATCTCTTAGAGATTTCTTGAAGGATTGATCTCCTAGGCTTCTTCCTCATCATTCAAGCTTCTCATAGACACCTTTTTCAAAGGATTTGGACAAGAACAAAGCTTTCTTTCAAGCTTCTCTTCATTGTTTGAGCTCTTCAAGGTTAGCAATGGTTTTCCAATCTTGAAATCTTTGTTTTCCTCATCATTTAGAGTGTTTTCATCACACATGCAAGAGTTTTCCCTTAAGATTTACAAATGATTGATTTTAGGGTTCTTCTTGGGAAACTTTTGGGGGTTTTTGTAGATTTGGAGCTTGAGGCCCTTTAGAGTTGTTTGAAGAGTGATTTATCTCTCCTTTTGGCTTGAGGCAAGTAAATTTTCATATATTAAGATTGATTGATCTTCTATATTGTGAATGTTGGGTTTTTCTATGCATCTCTCTTCATTTCTACTTCCCCTCTTTGATCATTAGATGGATACTTTGATATGTTCATGAAATAGTCTCATTTATCTACCTTGATTTGTTGTTTTCAACAATGTAAAGATTTTGGATCAAATATGTCTAGCTAACTGATGTTTAATGCTTTGTTTAAATTTGATTTGTTTGAGGGTTTGAATGAATTATTGTGATGGTTCAATGGAGTTGAATGAAGATATGAGGGACCCAAGTTGTATGGGAGATATATATGTAAGAGAAGGAAGAAGAGAGAAGTGTAGAAATCAGAAAAAGGGGCAGGAAAACACCCCATGACGAGCTGGACAGAAGACCAGCTCGTTATAGCGAGCTTGGGCTCGATATAGCGAGCTAGTCCTCTGCCTGGCGAGTGTCAGGCAGAAGCCCAGCTCGCTATAGCGAGCTTGGGCCCACTATAGCGAGCCAGGCTTCTGGAATGGGGTCTGTTTTAGCCCATTTTCTGGGCTGTCTTAAGGGCCTGTTGAGACCAGTTTTAAGACCTATTTTGAGGCCTGATTTAGCCTGATTCAAGGCATGCCTTAAGGCCTGTTTCAGCCTGTTTAAAGGCCCGTTCTAGGCTTGGTTACAGCTGGTTTAGGGCCCATGTTCCCTACCCATCCTAGGCTCATTAATAGTCTTCTCCTTGGCCCTTGTCTCCCCATAGTTTGGGGCCCAATTCAATCCTCATTTGACATATAAAAGCCCGGAAAGGATACTTTGATTTGAACTACTATGTATAGTGAAAATTTATTGAGAAGGTGATGAAACCTCTTGATGTTTAAATTACCTGGGAATTTATTCAAGCCTTTACATACACTTTATCTCCTAAATTGTTAATGATCTTCAGTGGCACCAAATTCCTCAATTAATAGCGACATTAGGAGACTAAGTGTGTGTTGAGACAAACCATGGTAAGCCTTTGAACCATTACACACTAAATTCATTTCATGTTAGAAAGCTTCGCCGAGTCTGTTTATAAATCAATTTAAATGTTTTGAGTGCTTTACCACATTTATGAACATTGATAAGACTACTCATCTTATTTTGCTTTGATTTGTCAGTATGTGAGATATGTATGTGTTCGGAGTAGTTTTTTTATCGATTTTTGGAAATATATCTTTATGAACGGATTTGTATCATTTTGAAGTTCCAAATTTTCAATCTAATGGCACCACTAAGCTTAGGTTACCTTGTCGGGCTGATCACCCGGCTTGGGATCTTTAAATTATCTGCCAACTGCAGCTTGGATTCTGTCTGTACCGACCATGGCAACAGTTTTGTATCCGGTCCCACGTGTAGAGGCTACGGTTCTGTTTGATAACGACCTTGTTCGTTCCGGTCCACGATTAGTGGCTACGGTTTCTCTCTGCTCATGTTACTTCGGTAACAGGAGAATTTAGCTATACGTGGTTTGCTAATGTTTTATTCGTTTGATGTTTTAGCTTATGGTTCTTGTTTATTTCAACTTATTATAGTCTTGTAATTCGTTAATATTTAAGATGTCGATCTTTTATCTTGTCGTTTCTGTTATTTAGGATTTAATCGTAGTTCTCATTTATTCAATGTTTTACTCTTTCTATCATCCTATTATATGTTATATTCGCTTGCCAGACCGTCGTGTCTAACCCTTTTTGCTTGGTGCCAGATGTTGAGCCCCTTGCCGTTGAGGCGCACTTTGAGGTAGACCCAATAGTTCTTGTGGAACGCGAGTGGCAGCCTGATAATGTCGCTTAGACGTCGGGTTGATTTCAGAGCTTCGATCACCTTTTTGGATAGATTCTATTTTGGGAATTTGTTGTAGCCATTGTTGGCTTATTTTTTTTGGGAAATTGTAATTATTGGCTAACTTGACTTTGTATTAAACTTGAAACTAACTTTGGGGCCTATCTATAGAATGTTTCTCTTTTTTATACTAGTCTTGAGCGTTCTCATCATACACATATGTTATGGACTTTTATGTTTGCTACAATGCTTCCGCGTAATTTATTTGTGTGCATGTGATTCTGATAAATCATTGTTGGATCAAATTTCGAGGATCCTTACCGCGGAAACCTGTGGGAAACTAGCGTATACGGGCGGGATTTTCCGGCCCGTCGTGCCACGACCCCGGATTAAGGTCTTGTTTAACGGGACCTCATTCCGGGGGCGTGACACAAACCACTAAGGGTAGCGATTGGCCGGACCATCTAGTCGAAGCGTTGTGGGCGTATCGGACTACTATAAGAACTCCTACATGGGAAACCCCACACTCTTTGACTTACGGAATGGAAGCAGTCCTTCCCCTCGAAGTCCTTCACCCGTCACTGTGCATCTAGCTAGATGAAGACATGACAGAAGACCAGAAGAGAGGAGCATTGCTACTTCAGCTAGACCTATTCGACGAGAAGAGAATGAAAGTGGCAGTGCATATGCAAGTCTACCGGAAGCGAGTCGCCACAGCTAATGACAAGCATGTTAAAGAAAGAAGACTCAGAGTTAGCGACCTCGTGTTGAAAAACATCACTCCATCTCAGCTTCCGCGCCCCAGAGGTAAGTTACGACCCAATTCGGAAGGCCCTTTGTAATCAAAGAAGTATATTCTGGCGATGAATATAGGCTAGTAAATGCAGAAGGGAAAGTGCTCCCCGATCCATGGAACGCTATGTACTTGAGAAAGTACACAGTATGACCTTTCCCTACTTCTTGCGGAGTATTACTCTCCTTGCCCTTCGGCACAGTTATAGAAATCCCGTAGGAGGACCGAGGAGATGCACTATGACCAAACCCGAAACTCAAACACACACCGACACTTAAAAGAAACACAAAACGGTGAGTCTACCCCACACAAGTTCTGCAAGGTTGAAGCCATTCAATGTGAAGGTTTGTAGGTGAGTTCACCCATGTCATGAAAGCTTCCCGACCGTTTGCAAAAAAAAAAGGAAGGAGAGAGAGAGAGAAGAGAAACCACGGTGGAGTCGCATGAGGTATGGGTGTGCTCCCCATGGCTAATGCTTCAGAAGCCTTACCTTAGGTTCCCCTTTTCCCCTGTCAGTCCACAGAAAAATCAATAGAGCCACACAAAGCGTGAGTATGCTCCCTACGCTAAGAGTATGCTCCCTACACTATGTGCCTAGAAGTTGCAAAAAAAAAAAAAAAGAAAAAAAGAAAAAGAAAAAGAAGATAAAAGAGTTCCACTAGAATTAGGCTCACCGGAATGGCATTGTCCTCGTCTAGTGAATCAAGCGGAGAGTGGTTGATGACCACAATACTAAGGAGGCACGACAACTCACCGCCCCTTACACACAAACGCTACTCACACTGAGCCCCCGGGGACAATCATGTTATCTCCGAATTTCAACCAAAAGGAATAAATAGCTACAAAAAAGGGACTGTGAGGGCTCAACCTCTAAAAGACGGTTACAGAAGATTGCGTTGCCACCAGAGCGACAATCATGGATCAATGGGCTAGCTCACCTTCACACTCTTACCCTCGGACAAAATATACGCCAGCTTTATGCTGGACATTTCTATATATATGGGTATTTGTTTGTCTCGCATTGCTTGCCAATCCGGGTTCGCATTGCATATACAATTACCACGAGTACTCACTAGCCTACACACACTCACCTCATGCATTTTTTTATTACTAATTACTTTTGGTTAAATGCAACAAAAATATACTCCCTAAGGTACTACTTCCGCTCTTGTTAATCTCAAAGCTTGAATGCTAAAACAACCCCATGACATTTTTACCGAGAAAGAGAAACGTTGCCTTAGCCAACCATACAAGGGGCCTAAGAATACTAAACTAACAAGTTTGTTTTGAGACCTTGTAGGGAAACCAACCCCGATTGCATTTGAAACATCCCACGAGTAGGGGCATTTTTTTTTGTTTACGGGTATCATTTTGTTCACAACTCCCTACAACTTGAAAAAACATGATAGTGACAAGAAAGAAACTATAAATCATGTTTGTTACAATACCTCGTAATGGATTTGACTATGGATGTATGCCGTGGACATTGTTTGTCGTGACATCTCATGATGTGCAGTACGAAAAGTAATTATCTGAAGCCTATGCCTTTATATCTATGGCTAATGTTGTAGATGCCTCAAAACATAGAACTGCTTAGGCCACGAATGTCACACACCCAAGCATTCCCTGTTGCTTGAGAACCCCAACTCTACGTCATTTATCGGGTTTTAATCAATTTGAGATTGTACTCATTTGATTTATTATATGAATCTCACTTTATTTATCCTGAACTACTAATGTTCCCTTCTGATAAGGATCCGTGCTTAGGCACGAACTTCAATAAATCTTGGAAAAAAATTGACAGTCTCCCTTGTTTTTAGGACCCCAAAGTACAAAAAACATGTTACTTGTGAAGGAAAAACACTCCGTATATCACCCGGTGCCCCACGGAAACTCTTCATCAATCATTTTACACGTTCTCATAGCACTTCTAAGATATCAAACATGCACTATCTCGACGACACATGTAACACCCCAATTCCGAATACCGAGATTACCGTCAATGTACCCGAAGTTGGATGCTACTTTCCAGAAAATCCAAGAACTTCCAAGATCGTAGGTCCGCAGTGAGGTCCAATTTAAAACTTTTTGAACAACATAATAATCAACAGTTGAATTGTGGAAGCGTAAAGAATATAGCGGAAACAAATGTAACAATAGCGGAAGCATAAGGTATCATATAAAATTATTCAAGTGTAGCAGGGCTGAAGTCCAGCCTAATCTCAAAGTATGATTATTAATAAGTTTGAACATATCAGTCTAACTCCCTGCTCACAACATAAACACTCAAAATCCCAAAAGAAGATACTCTCACACCCCAAGTGTAGGCACTCCGTCATCCAGCTCGACCTCTTGGTCAGCTGGTCCCCATCCATAGTCTCTGGCTATGGGCGCTTCGATGAGCGAATCATGCTCGTAATCAGGGTCAATACCTAAGCACCAATAATGGGTCAGATCCAAAGATCTGGCAAGTCACAATATACAAGTAACATAAGATATATGCATAAAAAGAGTAAAGACGATCATAAAGCTAGGCAGTTGAGCAAGATAAGCAGTTAGAATCAGGATAAGTAAGTTATCTAATCTAACGGACATCAAAGTGGCACATTCACACAAGTTGGATATCACAGGATATTATGTCGTGGCCCTCCCATACTGAACACAGTCGCGGCGGGAAAATAAGTAACCAGTGCTGGGAAATGACGAGCCCCGCAAATAACACTCATCAATCTCAACACTCATCACTCAAACACTAAGAAGATCGGAACCGGTATCACACCGTCTGTCTTAAACATAGCTCATCATGATAGCTCTCTCAACACTCATAATAGCTCATACCAATGATGATCAGTCCAAAGGCTGAGCTTAAGATAACTGAGTAAATGTTAATGCCGACTCAAGGAAACAAATACATGTCTGTCTAGGCTTGCCTTGTGCTAGCAAGGTCCTAACAAGTCCCTAAGAGGTCTAAGTACAAGTTCAATCCATGGAACACAGTCCAAGTTCAAGTCCAACATTGAATCCATACTAAGGCCCACCAAAACCATTGCCTTAGTCTAAAACAGTCCAAGTAAGATACAAGTTCTACAATAACAATCAGTCCATTCTCATCCACAATTAGTCACAAGTCTATCATAACCAACCAACCTCCTCATCCTAGGATATCACACATCCCAACTTCGGCCATATGAGGGCCCGCCTAGACATAGACACGGGTCATTAATCACCCAATCACATCACCGGGTCACCTCTAAGTAATCCTAGGTTCAGGTCATCCATTTTCCATTTAATTAACATGTATAAACAATAATAATAACATAAGAGTGATAGTGATGTAATAAACCTCCAAATTAGATAATCAAGTATGGAAAATATCGAAAGTCCATCCTAAGTAATGGTCCACTTTCAGGTCCAGGTACATATCAGTTAATTTGATTCCTAAATGAAGTCTCAAATGCCAATGTATATTAGGTTCGGTGCTCCGGAAGTTACGGGCATCTTTGATGACGTTTAAGGGTCGAATTAACATCAAATCCAAACCCTAGACCCTACTTGGTGGTCCCCATGAGTCAAGGTTGAGCTACACCATTGACTCATGCTTGGTGCATCAATGGAAGTCTATCTGGATGGTCAATGGGCCCCACAACATATCACAGCCTCAGAAATTGAAAACTGAAAAATCGCTGAACACAATGTATCCGGTCGACCCAGGCATAGGGTCTGATCGACCGGGTACACTCAAAGTCAAGATGTTGACTCCAAGGTCAACCCTTAGCGCAGTGTGCCCTGTCGACCTCCGGGCTAGGTCGGTCCACTGCGCACACTGGGGACTATAGACAGGCACCTGGCAGGCAATGTCCTGAGTTGAAATTCTCTGTGTGTCTGGTTGACCTCCTGGCTTGGGCGGTCGACCGCACACACTGAGATTTTAAGGTGAATGGATGTCCCAGTTCTCAGCATTTCCCTGGAAATCCTTTGTGCCAGGTCGACCTGGAACAGGGTCCGGTCGACCGCGCACACTGAATTCTGGGTCTGAGGGGAAAATGCCAACTCCCAGTTAATCCTTGGATTTCCTGTGTATCCGGTTGACCGAGCACAAGATCAGTCGACCGGGTACACTGGACTGAGAATTTTCACAGGATTTAACTGAGACTTGGTTTTTCTCACTTTTAGTGTCGCCGATCGACCCGACTACAGGTTAGTCAACTGGGTACACGCGCCTACAACAAAATCCAGATTTTTGGATTTTTCCTTTCTTCAATCCAATTTCCATCAAAACCTCCTCCAATCTCATCCATTCATTATAGAAACATATAGAAACACTAAAACACTTCTATCACCATCCATCCATCATCAAACCGGGCCATCGATCTTCCAAACGAGAAAGCTCATCCATCAATGGCCAAAAATCCATAAAACACGCTCAAAAGGTAGATCTAATCATTTTTAGCAGAATTGAAATGGAAATACATAATCCAATTAACAAAAATTACACATTCTATGCTAAATATGTATATTGCACTTGCCTTGATCCAATGCAACTGAAATTGACAAGTAGAGAAGAATCCAAGCTATCCAAGATAGAAATTCCAACTCCTATGAATTCCAAGCTCTCAAACAATCCCAAAAACCAATACTAGATAGAACTCTAACACCTAACACCCAATCCATAAGAGAATTTGCAATAAGGAAAGAGATCTAAAGAGAAAGAGAGAATTCTAGGGAATTACATGGAAATTAAACTATGGAGAGAGAGAGAGAGAGAGAGAGAGAGAGAGAGAGAGAGAGAGAGAGAGAGAGAATTACCTTGAATTGTAGAGGAAGAAGAGACTAATAAAAGAGAATTCCTTAAGAGATTGGAGTTGCAGTTGTAGTAGATGGCCTTCTTTTAAGAGACTAATAAAAGAGAATTCCTTAAGAGATTGTAGTACAGTTGTAGTAGATGGCCTTCTTTTAGATTTGGGTCTTGATCTAGGGATTTTAGAGCTAGGGTTCTTGAGAAATGAGAGATGAGAGTGAATTATGGTTTAGTTTCATTTGAAATGGGAGGGTTTAGCTTATATAGGTTAGGGTTAGGCTTATTACCAAAAGGTCTTTTTAGTTTAGATGGAAATGAAGATAAGGGCATGGGTAGATGGCTCTTTTATAGGGGTTCTGGAATGTTCTCAAGTGGAAAGCCCCTCCTATAACAACTTATTTACTAGCTAGGGCCTCTAATAACTAAAAAAATTATAATTAACAATTGACACCATACAAAACCTATAAATTACACAAAGGCCTAATCCTAGAAAATAGGCTAATGACTTAGGAAAATATCTATCTACCCTTACTAATCCCTATCTAATAGCATAATTATACTATAAGTACTCTAATTTATAATATTCAAATCCAAATGAGGGTCCACAAGGAGTGGGGCCTCACATCACATCCACAATACATCGTTACACATCAAATCGAATACATCATGCACATCATAAATCGAACATGAGAGGCGATACAACATAGATACATGACCCGCATATACATGGATACGATATAGACAAGAGGACAAAAAGGATAGATCTCGAATAGACAAATGAAAGAATAGCAGAATCTATGGAGCGACTCCCTCATGCCGAGCCGATGAGGCAATTGAAGCAGGGCCAAGGGCACGCTGCGAAGGGATGCGAGTCGAATTCGAAATCGCTAGCGTCTCCCCAACCCACTAACAGTTTTTTATGCATCACCATGAGATCCATACATCTAGCGTACTGCTCATGAATGGGAGCCTCTCATCGCCCATGTTACTGGATGGGGGGACGAGTGCAACAATAACAACGTTCTGCAAAATGATATAAAGAGGCATTACATTTAAAAGCTTATAGCATGAAACACGAAGTCTAAAAGAAAGAAGAGACAAACTAGGATACCACAACCAGCTCCCTCTATACCCAAGAGGTAAACCTCGATGTCATATTCAAATCATCACATGAATTTTAAAGCAGTTTTTAGTTTTTTCACTAAACAAAAAAACGTAGTTTCTAAGCCAACAAACACTCTTAAGACAATCCACAGGTAGCTTAGTGGTGAGGCACCTCTATTCCATAGAAACAATCAAGGATCAATCTTTGGCTGTATATATGATGGTGAAGTACTTAGGTGAGTGTATTTAGGTGTTGTAGACACCTCATTTGGCCCCTATGATAGCCTTAAATACATGTTATATATAGCGGCGCCCCCATTTCACCCATAATTAAATGACTAATGGCATAATTCAGATTAAATAATGACGATGAAGATGCTTGTTGATAGTTTTAGACTTAGTTCGATGATTTCTAGAAGTTCATGAGAGAAAATGCCAAACTACGTCGAGATCCCGAGTCAAACTCACTATTCACACAAGGAGCGGACCACGACACTAATTATACATATTTCGGACGGCTTAAGACATGCTTAGGCCAATTTTCACAAAGATTACGCTTAGCTTTGCTAAATGTCACCCAATCAGCCTAAGTTAGGGAGCTAAATCCATTGATCCGAATGCCTCCTTATCGACCTCTGATCATTAGGACCTATAGACCATTGGATTCCATGCTTTGAGAGCTTTCCGATGGTATGTAGAACTCCAGAATCCGGCCAAAGGGTCAAAAGTTATGAACTTTCAAAGTTAAGAAGAGATGGAAATCCACCTAGGCACCACCTCAGGGCGCCCAGGCTGCTGAATTCCACATAGGCGCCCCAGGCTAGGCGCCCACACTGTCCAGGACTACCTAGGCACCCCAAGTTGGGCGCCCACCCTCAAAATCCATTAAATTGGACTAAAAATAGTATGAGACCACTCCAAATAGGGACCCAACTTCAAAGAGATAAAACCCCACCTTGTCCAATTCCACTTGGGCACCAGCCCTGTGGTGCACGTCTCAATTAAGTATCCTTGTAGGTCCCCCGCAGATAAACATTTATCCATCAAGTCTCGTCAATCCAATTCAAAAATAATCCGGGACGACTCCAAATGGGACCAAGCTCCGAAAGTGAATCGAACCCACCTAGGCTGCCACCCTATGGGTGCCCAGACTATGCAATTCAACATGGGCGCCCAGCCATATCTACTAAACCCTAATTCTCCTAAAACCCTAAATCCGCCTTGGGATGCGTGAACCTTCTAGAACCTCCTCTGAGAGGCAACCCTAACCCCTTTTCCGCACCCAAAACCCCTATATAAGGATCTCTTAACCCCATTTGCAAAGGGAGATACCCAAAAAGAGAGAAAATAAGAAGAAAAAAGGTAGCCACCATTAGAGAGAACCTTGATCTAGAGAAGAAGAAGAAGAAATAGAGGAGGAGGCTTCCATATCTTCAACTGGAGCAATGGATCTCTGCGAAAACTTTGATTTAGGAACTTCAGAAACGCGTCCTTACACCGGTATTCCTAGATCTCTCCCCCTTTTATTGCATCTCATTGCCATTCATGCTTAGAAACATGCTTAGGATCATTTCTGTATTAGTTTTGATAGATCTGATATTAATTAATGCATCATCATGTTAGGAATATGCTTAGGTTCATACTAATAGAGTAGATCTGCAGTGATTTCGTAGTTTTGATTGCATAACTAGGCTAGGTCTTGCATCAGTATCATCATCATCATCATCATCATCATCATCATCTTTTAAGTTAAGTAGATCGCAAAGAGCCCTCGACAGAAAGGCTGGGCGCCACCCATTGGGCGCCTACCTTCTCCCGGACAAGCTGGGCGCCTTCCTTCTCCCGGACAGGCTGGGCGCCTACCCTCCTGAGACAGGGATTTGGGCATTGGATCTCCATTTTCTACATCGTATTCTTGTAGATCTGCTAGTCGCATCATTAGGAGTTCACATTAGGACATTTGCATCAATCGCTGAATATTAGAATTGTACTGAAAATTCTAATAATATCGTGCGTTCATCGCGGTTCGTTGAAAACCCTGACTGAGCAGGGTAGACACCACGAGTGTGGCGCCCAAGTGGAATTCTCCACTTTCGTATGCAATTTTCGATCTGCCGCATTTAGTTCATTTAGGAGTTGCATAACAATGATATGTTTGGCTGTTTGATTTGTTCTAAACTTCGAATTATCATTTCTATCACACCTCATATCGTAGGATCATTTGAATCATAAAGTCATAAAAAATCCAAAAAATCATAAAACATAAAAGGGATTTTTACGAGAAAAATAATTTTAAATGTTAATTCAACGGTTTTATGAAGAAAAATCATAAAATGACAAGAGAGTTGTTCGTACCTTTTTGGGGACAAAACTACCCTAGTTGACGATATCATCAATTGGTTGACGATATCGTCAACTTCCATTGCAAAAAACTACGTGTTGCTCCATCTTTTTCTGTCTAGTGATGGAAAGTTTGTGAAAAATATTGCATTTTGTGTCCCGGTTGTCTTATTTAGGTGGTCTTGGCAATCTTCCTTAGGTGTGTGGGTCCCATGCTTGATTTCCACTCATTTTTCGCCCCTTATTAAAGTGTATTCTCATGACTTTTGAGGGTGTGAATTTGGAGCACAAGGTGTTTGATGAAATGCTGAAGTGAGGATTTTCTCTCGATTTAGTCGGTGGCTTTGAGTGAGGTTGGAGGGGAAAGCATGTGGTGGTAATTCTAAAAATTCCCCTGGGGAAGAATAGAGATGTCTCCTAAGTTACCAGTACTATGTGGAAGTAGTGACGTAATTTCATAGAGTCATTTGGTCTAAATGCTACATGAAGAACATAAGCCAGATGACGAAACGGAGAGACCTAGGATGTATAAGATCATAACATGAGTGATTTGGCAGATTTGTATTCCTATATATCCACTCATGTGGTACTTCATCACACGATTCATATAAAATCCATCTGTCTAGATATCATCATATAATATATATATATACATCCGGAAAGCCGTATGCTTTGGAAGAAGCTTGTACGGTTTGGGAAGGGGTTTTTATTTATCAAAAAGAAAAATCTACTTCAGCCCGATTAGGGCAGTTCATCCTAGGTTTGATGCTTCGTATGCTTTGATGTATATATATATACATCCGGAAAACTGTATGCTTTGATGCTTCGTACGCCCCTTGATTAGGGCAATTCATCTTATGGATGTCTAGTTTTGGATAAGAAATGAAGGGCATGAGGAAAGAAGTTCTCTAGATACTCCCATGCATCACTTGAGCAAACTCGATTCTAAAAGAGATCAAATTAATAGAATGACCTAGGACAATCTCATCCCGATTCCTTTGAACCATTTTGACCACACTCACTCTCATAGGCTGCCACTCCCGTGAGCTTAAAAGCTCAAGCGAAGGCATGAGTATGTGTTTACTTGTCTTTGGAGAACAACTCTATACGTGTTGTCCACCAGAGAGGGGCAAGCTGTAGGCACCTCATTTTGGCACCCTATGAGGGGTGAATCATTCTGCCATGTTTAGTGGTGTTCAAATTAGGTTCTGAATTAAAAATCACCAGTTAAAATTGGAAGGCCTTAAGATGAATCTTTCCTTGAAAAATACCTAGAGAATAAATTTCCCAAACTATCACCAGACCTCGCATGGATCATCAAAGCACCCCATTCAATAGTGGAGAATAAACAAATAAATGGGTAAATGAATGATAAAAATAGAGTTGTTGGCCAGAGTGTGCAGAGAACCAATCAGGGCATTTTAGGTCCAGGTTAGCCACCAGAGTGAAAATCAAAATTTAAAATAATAGTAGTAGGTCCCGTACCCCCAAGAATGCCCACTTAGAAATTCACCTATCATTTCTAGACTCTTAATCACCCCGGAATTTGACCAATTGTGATCTACTCGTCTAGAGCTTTCCGTCCATATGTATAACATCAAAATCCGACGGGCGGATCAAACCCCACTGCAACCCACCTTTCGGGCCCCGAACCTCTCGATCTCTACCCTTAAACCCCTCTCCCCACCTCTATCCCGGTTCTACACGCGCAGAACCCCTCTCCTCCATCTCCCAGGCGATCTCCCTCTAGATCTCATCCCCCTCTCCCTCTCAGCATCTCCGTCTCACGGCCCCCCTACGCAGAGCCCTGTCTTAGGCCATCTCCTCCCAAGGCAGCGCCAACCGCCACCATCACCCTCTCCATCTTCCTCGCGTGGATTGCATCTCCCTCTCACCGTTAGACTCCGGAACAAGGTAAGCCCTCCTCCTCTCCTTGCACCCATTGCATCTGCATCAGCACCCCTCTTTTCCTCTTTTTTTCTTTTTTCCTTCTTCCCTTCCTCTTCTTTCTTCTCTCCCTCTCTCTTCCTCCCCCTTCCCTGCGCAACACCCGTGCACCCACCTGCATTGCATGCCCCTTCCCACCTTTTTCTTCCTTTCCCTTCTTTTTCTTTCTCTTCTTCATCCTCCTCTTTCTCTTCCTCTCCTTGCCGCTGCATCTCACCTGCACACGCCACCTGGGCTTCCACCATACATCCCCCCCCCCGAAACCCATCTCATTCTTTCTTCTTTCCCTCTTCTCTTCCTCCCCCTTCCCTACACACAGCCCCTGCACCTTGCATCATTCCACCTCTTCTTTCTTCTTTTCCCTGTATCACCCTATCTCCCTGCACATCTTCTTTATTTCTTTATTTCTTTCTTTTTCCTCTCTTCCCCCTCATTCTTCACTACTGCACTCCACCCTCACAGCCCTTGCACACTCCACCACGCCACCTTTCTTACCAACCTGCACAACCGAGCCCTTCTTCTTCTCTTTCCTCCCTTTCCTCCCTCATTGCACTCACACATAGCCCACTGCACGCTGCCACTGCACATCATTACACTTCTTCTCCGCCCTCTCTTTCTCTTCGTCACTTTTCCCTTCTCCTTGCAGCCCAGTTGCACACAAGCACACACTGCACCATCACCTTCTTTCTCTTTCTTTTTTTTCTTCCCTTCTTCTCCATCTTCTTCTTTCTCCACCTGTGCTCCCCCTGAACCCATCTCTGTCACATACCGGTCCCGAATCACCCTGGCCAAGGGTAATCCCCAAGGTGCAACACACGTACTCCCATAATATTACACCTGTCTCGAGTCAAAGTTCAACATCACGGAGGAGAAAATTTCTCTTTCCACTTGTGAGTCTAGCTCACCAACACCTGTCAACAACATTTCATAGCGGAAGCATCTCAATAATTTACAACTAGGTACTATTTCATTGAACAGTCCTATTTAAAGTTAGTGTCAAGTTTATCCAAAAGATATATATACACATTAGAACCAAAGTAGGGATTACAAAAATCACCCTACAACCTATACAAAAGTTATCTCCAAATGTTTCTTTGTATCTAACTAGTGTGACCCATACAAAAAGAAGTCAGTCACACTCTACAATTCAGCTCTAAAAAAGAATTATGTCCATCGCTACATAGGCCTATTGTCTGGCCACTCCTCTAATCCTGGAGGAACCTCTTTGGTCTCCTCCTCTCCCTCCCAGGCCTCCTCAGGACCGAGAGCTGCACCTGCGTCTGTGACAACAAGAATAGTATATCAATACAATGATTTAGCAAGTATAGGCATTAATAAAGAATATATGATGTATCAAATCGAATTAAATGACAGTTGATTAAAAGTTGTCAACATCAAGTAATAACTATGCAATTGTGCCAAAATCAAATAATTCATGTTTTACGAATCAAATGGAGAATAAAACATACTAATTTGGCTACTACATTAAGCTCATCATATCGAAAGAGAGAAAATCTAGTTGGAATGTCACCAATGGCTAGCTGGCTACTCGGGTCTGGAGTTCCAGTACTCCAGATGACTTACTGCAGTAGTCTCAAATAATAAACCGAGTTTAACCCCGTCGGGTATCACATGGTCGAAGCTAAGTAGTGCCGACTCAATCGAATCGAATAATATTTGAATATGGATAAGGTTTCATTTAATGTCATCTCAAATTGAGTCGAATCGAATAGTCATTATTCACACACATAATGGTTCCAAAGGAATCGAATCAGAATATAGTAATTGAATTGGAAAACACTATTTATATAAGTAAATTATAATCCAAACTCGAGGTCAATGATAATACTCATCTCGATATGAATGCAGTTGATTCAATGAATCAAGGTAATTACTAGCCAATCCTAAACTATCTATCCATTGTCTATCACCTTCCACTCCGATGTAATTTTAGAAGGTCAATGTATGACTATCTTAATTTGGTGCCACATTGTATGAGCAAGGTACTTTGAATTCCTAAACCAACACCCATGGTGTGGTGATAGACTAATGAATAGATCGAGTTCATGAATTGATCTTAGCCTCTACAGAACATTCATGGAGTTCATAATTTTCCATTAGGCATGAGGAAAGGTTTAAGTTTCCAAGCTAAGGTCTCACAAGGCCTTTCCATATTCTACAACCTTATTGGTTTAGTGTTTGTCTCACAATCATCCTCAAGGATCGATTATGAAAGGCTTAGGCTCTCTAGGAGTGGAGTTAACTCCTTAAAGAGTCAATGGGCTCTAAAAGAGACGGGTTTGGTTCATTGATCCAAATATGTACTTTCTCTCCCAATCTATGATCTTTAAGTGGTGTATAGCACCTGATTCCATGCTTCGAGAGCTTTCCAATGGTATGTGGAACTCACATACGGGTAAAAAGTTATGGCCATTCTAAGTTGGCACTGCTAGGCCCAATGGGCCGACCCGCTCGAGCAGGACCAATGATCTGCTAGAGCGGACAACATTCTGTGGCCAATTTTATTCTGGGCAGAAACTGACCCGCTCGAGCCGCCACTTGGCCCGGCTCGAGCGGGCAATATTCTGTGCTCGTTCTTAACACAAAAACTAGCTAAATTTGGTACCCAACAACCTTTACAATATTACCCAACAACCAAAACTTGTATAAAATGGGCTCATTTGCTCCTTAATCATCCATTCACTCCCAATCTTCACACTTCAAGCATTATCACTTCCAAATCTAAGAAACCCATTTCGATTATAAAAGAAAGACATGGCTTGAGACTAAATTGAACAATAAATAGAATTTTCTTGATCAATCACAAATAAAAACAACATGCACAAATCATTTATGCTTATACTTGCCTCAATTTCAAGCTTCCAAGCCCTCTTCATTAATCCTTGCTCTTAAATGAACCAAAAACACCAAATTGAAACCCTAATCAAGAATATAAATGAAATGCTAATGAATATGCATGTATAAAGTAGATATGAGTCTCTTGACTCCATTTCAACTCAAAACATAAACGACAAAGGAGTTTGAGTCTTACCTTAACAAGAATTCCAAATTTGAGTTGCAGAGAAAAGGGTTCTTGTCAACAAAGATTAAGAGAAAGATGGAGAAGATGAAGAGGATTCCAAGCTTAACCTCCACATCCTCATACACAACTCCTTTGATTATTGAGAAGAAGAAAAGAGCAATGGAAAGGAAATAAAAGAGGAAAAAGTTCTTTTCTTAGCCAAACAAGCAACAATCGAATGGTATGGACTTGAGTTGGGTGTTTAGATGATAAGGATGCCCATTTTGCACCAAGGTCCACTAAGTTTATGCATTTTCCATTTTAAGTCAAATGATGGCCCACTTCTTCAACGGTTGATCAAATGAAGTAGAAGTCAATACGAAAATCGATGTACTCAATGAGATACACGCGATGACGCCAAGATGACGTGCATATGATGCAGATCCTAATTTACATAAAAGTCCTCGACTCTACCCAACCAATCAAATTGGTTTCAAACTACCTATTCAAGATTCAAGATCCACTAACCCAAGCTATAAAGAATTAATAACATAAACTACCTTAATTAGTAACTAAGAATAAGTAAATCAATTAAAACATAATTAATTAGTACTAAACCGATTTAATTTGGGTTGGGGTGTAACATTCTCTTTTTCTTTATTTCTTCTTATTTCCTTCTCTTTTTCTTCTCCTCCCCTGCGCACACCTCCATCTCTGTGCATCTCACCCGCACTACACCCCACCTGCTGCACCACCCTCACTGCCTCCCCTGTGCACCCACTGCTTTCTCCTCTTCTTTTTTCTTCCTTTCCTTTTTTTTTTCTCTTCTTCCTTCTCTCCTTCTTATCCTCCCCTGCACACAACCCACTTGTTGTACACCCTCCTCTCTCCCTATACCCTCACGTACTCATCTGTGCACACGCCCCACCTTTTCTTTCGTTTCTTCTTCTTCTTTTATTTTCTCTTTTCCTCCTTCTCTTCCCCATCACACCCCTTCACTGCAGCGCTCGCTTCATTGCCCGCACATCCACTTCTTTCTCCTTCTCTTCTTTCTTTCTTCCTTCCTTCAACTGCATTCCTCCTCTTCTTTTCTCTTTCCCTACACACCTTCAACACAATACTGTACACCTACTTGGACTGCCACTTGCACGGCCTGTGCACTTAGGCCTGCTCTACACACCCTCATTGCAGCACCCGTTTCACTTCTGCACCCACTTCACTATTGCCTCGCCTCACTGTTGCACCCATCTCCTAGCCCATTCACCTGACTAAACCCATGCATGCTCATTTTCTTTTCCTGCATTGAATTTAGTTACTTACTTGTTTGTTTATTTCTTTCATGCACCTAACATATTCATGCACATAGGTCAGTCTTTATTTATCACCATTTCTTTTTATGTTTCATACATCTAATACGCTCATGCACCCCAACATGTTCATGCATCTGAATAATATTTTAGGATGTTATTTATATTGAATTTGTACCTCGCATATTCTAACATGCCCATACATCTTAACATGCCCATGCATCGAGTATAACTTAGTTGCATTTTCATTTCTTTTAGATAAAATTTAGAACTGCATAATTCAAAAAAAAAAAAAGAGTTAGTTTTACTTCCAAAAAAAAAAGAAGAGGAAAAACAGAAAAAGACAAAGAAAAAAAATATAGAATAGATTAAATAAAACAATTAGGTTAGGTTTAATAATTAAGCTCCTTTTCCTCCTCCCATTTCATTAGGATTAGGGAATTTAATTAAGAAGCTTTGAATCCGTTAGGTTAATTATTAAATAAAAATTAGTAATCAAATCCTTTCTCTCCTCCTCTCATTTCATTAGGATTAGGAAGAACAATTTAGGGAATTTTAGATTCTAAAAATAAACCAAAAACGAGAAACAAAAACAACATAAAAACAATAAAAACCCAAAAGCACAAAAACAAAGTAAAAGACATTAAAAATCTAAAAATAATAAAATAAAATCGAAAACTAAATAGTGGTTTAGGCTGACGAGGTCAGATCCCAAACGTAGATCTAAGTCTCCCCCTAGCCAGGTTAGACCACCACTAGTTTCTTTTATTTTAATTAAGTTAGGTCACACTCTCTCTCCAGGCCCTGCTAAGGGACAGGGAGAGCTGATGAGGGCGGTTAGGACCATAGGATAGGGTACAGATCTATTAAGGAAATGGATTAGTTACATTAAATCCAAGTAGAAGAATCCCCTAGTTAGGCCCTTCTAGCCTCAATTACTAAAAATCCAAAAAAACCATAAAACCAATAAATCAAACCCAAAAATATTTTCTTTTCTTTTCCTCCACCTACGGTGCCAAATATTCATTTGAACTCAATGATTAAAGGAAAGAAAGGCTGATTCCGAAAATCCGAACTAATGAGAATAACGAGATGAGTGATTTCACACACCCTTATATATCATTTTATTTTCTTTCAGCCCATCGGCCACCCTCAAATCAATCTCGGCCCATCGGCCACCCCTCAAAACAGTTTTCGGCCCATCGGGCACTCACTTTTATCACTTGTGTATCGTTCACAAACCCACATAAATCACAACTCGAAATCTCGTTTGCATCGTTCTTTCGCTTCTAAGAATTAGCATTCAAACCCTAGGTTATCAAGGGACATTGAAGGGGGTACCTGGGAACGGGGATTATCCCCTTCTAAATATTTGGCAACTTCCCCCATTATTTTCTTAATTTACTTCTATTTTATTTCATTTATCTTTAGAATACTTGGATTTTAATTTCAATTAGCCCGCATGCCCATAAATGTAGATCTCCCCTACCTAGTTCACTATGACCCTACTTTGAGACCCGTAATTTGACCCAAATTGAAAGACCTAAATTAAGTGACAAGGCAACCATCGTGTGTTGCCGGCAGCACATTAGACGAGAGGAAGAATCCACCCTATTTTCTCCCACTTTCTTTCGGCTTTCGTCGAAGGACGGTGTTACGGCCGTATCTATAGCTGGCGATCGTCATCTGTCGATTTTGAGGGTAGTCAGAATCCTCATTTTTTATGTAAACTTTTTTAATATCTCATACAGTTGTGGTGATTTCTCTCCCCGGGGGATCAAAATCCACATCTAACACTACCAAGTGCCTAATACAGACCAGAGCCCCCCAATCCAAAACGTGCAGGTTGTCAACCCCACGTGCATTGGAAACTTTTATCAAACATGCCAGGCAAACGAGCCACGCTATCAGTAGGCATACCGGCCACCCACCTTAAGCCCGATAGTTGACCCATATAGAGGATAGTCGGTTGCTTATGGGGGAACTCAGTTGAACCAAAGCTATCAACCAATCCCACAACCGTATTTCCAGGACTAGTTCCAGGAACCAGCCTATGCGCTTGCTCCGCTAGAACTGCAAGGGTATCACAAGTCACAGACAATTCAATACCTAGATCCTCTAGCGATCAAAGAACTACAGAAAAACGTAGAAGAGCTTAAGAACGAAATTAAAAAGAAGTCCTCGAACTCAACCTGCAAAAAGCTAGGATTCTACAATTTTACAAAAAAGGGAGAAAAAGAGAGGTCACCTTTCCTTGTTAGAGCCCCTAAGTTCATACCTTACGATGGGACGACTGACCTCAACACCACCTAGTCTTATTTTAAAATAAGTTTTGCGCCATTGCTAACAATGACCCCAAGCTCATAAACCATTTTCAGGAATCGTTAACAGGGGATGCATTGACTTAGTATATGCCCGTACCTTCCCACAAGATTAATACCTTCAAGGATGTAGTAAAGAAATATCTAGTGCGATACCAACACCTAACTAAAAACAAACCCCTGTGGCATGACTTAGCAAACCTCAAACAAAAAAACAACGAGGATTACAAGCAATTCACGGTGAGATGTCAAAATCAATTCGCGCGATCAGACTACAATATACAAGAAGAGGAACAAGTGAGAATGGCCATATCAAATATGAAAGATCTGATGAGGGCTTTAATGACGATTGGGGAGGTTGTTAGTTGGAGTGGCCTGTACCGTAGGTTGTCCATAATGGAACAAAATTTAGACGAAGGAGTATTGAGCACCATCATTGACCATAAAAAGAACACACTTAGGGGAGGTATAACTACCCAACCAGAAAGCCGCACAACCCCTAAAGTGAGCTTGAATCAAGAAGGTCTACTGACCGTACCAAGAATGTAACAATGTTAGCTTTAACCAACACCAAAACCAGGGGCAAAATGGCAATCCCAACTTCCAGGGTGGTAACCCGAATTATGAGAGGAACAACCTGTAAGACCAAATTTATGGGCTACCAGAATGGATTACTAGTTCTCAAATTAACAATCAATGCACAGTGGAAATAACCAATCAGATGAACTAGCAATTTACATCTACCAAGCAATCACCACAAGAAGGTAGACACAAAATATAGCGTGGGAACCCTATCCAGGGAGAAAAACCACGAACCAGAAATCAAGAGTTCACGAACAGTTACAAGATGTACTCACTAGCTCCTTTACCTGGGTCTGTACCTCGACCTAAGGACTGTAGTTATTCTTGCAAAGAATTCACTGACACGACATCCATCGTGCCCCGTTCTCTTTACTTGATCTCCTCGCACCTTGCCAGTCAAGATGAACTATCTTCTCATTCGAAAAGCAGAAGCAACAATGACCTTCTAGAACAGCCTTTCAGAATAATCTCTCAATAGCTCTAGATAATAAACTCTCTCTAATGATCTCTCTTACTCAGATTAATGAGAGTGGTGGTGATGTCCATAGGGTTGAGAGTAATACCTGAAAGTCCGAGGGATCCTAATCCTAGAGAGGGGGGGGGTGAATAGGGTGATCTAAACTTAATGACTAATAATGACCAATTTTAAATTCTTTAAAATAACTAGTCACATGTGATGATTAATCATACAATATGCGGAAGCTTAAACACAAATCAATCACCACTACACAAAGATTTATAGTGGTTCGGCCTCAATGCCTACATCCACTACCGGCTTGTGATCCAACACCCAACCGGATTTCCATTAATATGCTTTTCAAAAGGCTAAGCAATAACCTTACAATGTTGTTTTTAAAGGCTTAACAACAACCTATACAATATGCTTTTCTAGGCTAAGCAAGAACCTTCACACTATGCTTTTCAATGGCTAAGCAATAACCTTACAAACAAAGATTTCTCTAAAGAAAGTGTTTTCACAAAACACTCTAAGAGATTATAATTTAAGCTCAATTAATTTTCCTCTAAAATAGGTGGATAAGAAAGTGTAAAATCAACTCACACAAACACTAATGAATGCAAAGATGAATGCTCATGAAGTGTATGTGTGGATAGTTCAATCAAGTTTAAAATTAAGGCTCAATCAATATATGCTCAAAGCATTTTAAAGTTTATGCACATAAAGATATGATTGAAGTGACATGCAAATCACATGTACAAATTACAAACTTGTAGATGATATGAAAATCAAAAGATTCACAAGTTGTATGAAATTAATTAAGCCTCAACATGTAATGCATGTGCAATGTTGTTTTCAAAAACAAATGTGTTTAACTTAAAGTTCAAATGAATGAAAACAACAATGATGATTCAAACAAGTTAAAGAAACATGTTATCAAACAAATTAAAGGTTTTAACAAAACATTTTTTTTATAAAGTTTAAAAAAAAACTTGGTTTGAATCAAAGGTGAAGAATCCAATGACTCAAATAAAAGATTAAAGAAGTAGAGGATTCAACACATCATAGTTTATATGCTAAAAACCATTTACCAATAATTTAGACAAAGCATAAAACATATGATTAATAAAAGGTAAAGCTTACTTGGTGGTTTAACTTTATTAAGCCTTCCTTAGCTCTTCCCCTTTCTTTGGCCTCAAAGCTCTTCAAGAATGGCTTAAAAATCATCAACTTTGGCCAAAGGAATGAACTTGCTTTTATAGAAAAAAGCTGCCAATGGCTACCTGTCGGTCGACCGACAGGTAGGTGTCGGTTGACCGACACCTCAACGGTCACTAAGCAACGGTCATGTTTTCAAAAGTTTTCTGACCGTTATACATCTGTCGGTTAACCGACAAGTGAACCGACACCTGAATCGACAGAGAGTTTCTGAAAATTTTAGCTCTCTGAAAATGGAACCGACAGAGGTTCTCGGTTGGCCTCGGTTCTCTGTCGGTTGACCGACAGCTTGACGTCAGTTGACCGACAGCCTTAGACAAAAAATCCCAACTTCACATATTTTAAAGTATTTTCTTGAGAGGATTTTTGGGCCATTTAAACCAAGCTTGGAAACATGATTTTAAATCAACTAAGCGCTTTTAAAAACATGAATCATAAAAAGCCAATTATAATTTGAAACTTTAAAACATAGGCTAGCTCGATTTGTAAAATCTTTTTCAAACTAAAATGCATCCAAGATTTAAATCCAAAACATGCATGAAACATATGATTTACAATATTTAAAACAATGCATGTATAAATCCAGATTTCAAGATTTTTAACTCAATGCATGTGTGAAAATTCATGAAATTCTAAAATATTAATGCATCCATCAAATTGCAATACACAAAATCCTAACAATCTCCCCCTTTGCAATTTGATGGAAAACCTTCAATATGTTGGCAAACCTTGCTCAACACTAAAACTTTACACATTGTCTTCAGCTCCTCCTTGGCTGGACATGGCTTGAAATCTTCTTGGATGCTTTTACACTTAGCTTGGGCTCAAGATCTTTTTCTTCATTCTCCTTGATGCTTGGAGCTTGATCAATCTTCAAGCTTTCTCTTCATCTTCCTTTCTTTAGACCAATCATCTTCTTTAGCTCCCAAGCTTTCTTCATTTCATTTCTCCCCCTTTGACCATGCATTCTCCTTTTGGCAAGATGTGCATTCTCTCCCCCCTTTGGTTAGCTCGAACACTTTCTCCCCCTTAATTCTTTCTCCCCCTTTGCCATTAAATTGCAAAGTTATCAATTGAAGAGGGGTACCTACATACATGAAACAAGGAAAATACCTTTAGTAGCACCTGTTAACAAAAGTAATCGAAAATGAAATATATAACAGGGCATCATGCATGGATAGATAGCTAAACGGGTATAGAGCTAATATGAGGGTGAATTTGATCAACTCTAATGCTTCCTTAGAAGGTTTACTCCCCCTCAATCCATACTCTTCTTTTGTCAAACTTTTGACAAGGATTTAACTAATAGGTGCAAGAAGAAGATGGTTTAACCAATTGAGGGTTAACTTCAAGAGAAGAATTAGATACCAATTGATAATGATAATTGACTATAAAGTTCAAATTGATCAAATTACCAATATAAAGAACAAGGTCATGGAGATAAACTATCACCAATATCAATTGAAATAAGTAAAAATATCAATTGAGATTTAAGGATATGACTATTAACACAATCACTCTAGAATGGAGTTATGAATATAACTATTAGGCTTAATCCAAAATAGAGCTATCCATGATGATATGGGGATTACTAAACATAGCATTAATCAATATAACTATGAAAATCATATGCTATGTAAAATTTTAAAATCATTTCATACATTCATTAAATATAACAATCATGCACAAGATGAATGAAATGAAGTTCAATCATGGAGCCAAAACCTCACCATTAATCAACCAAAATTATGGAAACATAAACATGGTGGTCATGTGATTTACCTATAAGTGCATGTGAGGTGGCAAACATGAAAATTATGATGCTAATAGAATGTGACATGGAATAAAAAACATATAACTATCAAGTTCAATCCAATGTACACAAGGTCTATCACAAACTCAAGATATGATACCAATTGGATATAGATACTAATTGAAAATGATACCAATTGATTACCAATTGAATATGAAACATGATTAAGAGCATGTATGTGCAAACACAAAATTCCAAAAAACAACATAAAATGATTATTCATCACTTTAAATGATATAACTAATGAGCATAGTGATGAACAAGAGAAATTGCATTTAAAGAATATATGACTTAGTAGAGCATGCAATTTTAAAAGTGTCTAGTCATATGAATTCAACATCTAAGAAATCCATCAAACAATAAATATAACTATGAAATGTAAGGAATGGAATTTGATGAGTCAAGCCCAATCCGAATCCGAATCGCGATAATGAGTCAGGTCCAAGCAACCCGGTCCGTCTAGGATCATGGGTCAGGCCAGTAGCCCCGTTGAGCTTCGGGTTCCATTAAGCGAAGCCTCGTCATCTCAGGCTCCAAGTCATCGCGACGGAGTCCTCCCCTAACCTGCATTTACCAAGTCTCGTGGAGAGGATCTCACCTGCCTTCCACCTGGCTCTATCCTCAAGGACACGTCCGATGCTCCAAAGAGACGTTGAACCGATCGCATCCCCACCTGGTGGGAAAGAGTTATAAATAGAGCCCTCTCATCACTTGAGAGGGGACGGATTTTCTCTACTTTGACATATTTTGTAACTCTCAACATTAATCCAAGATCACCCTTTTGAAGTGGATGTAGGTCGCGCTTGACCGAACCACTATAAATCCCTCATCTCTCTTCATTTATTGCTTGGCATTAATCATACTGACCGGTGGTGTCCGAACCCCTGTTTTTGGCATCATCAGTTTGGCGCCGTCTGTGGGGAGGTGTCAGGTACTTAGAATGAAATCCTACCCTCCTACAAAAAGGTTATGGGCCTACAGGACAACTCCGCGGACTCCTACACGAGAAACCCCTTTCTCTCTTGCTTTTGGGACTGAGGCGGTAATCCCTGTCGAGATAGGGGTACATTCCCTAAGGGTCCACCAATACGACCCTGCCACCAACGAAGAAGGACTCCGCCTCAACCTCGATTTGATAGAGGAGGCAAGAGAAATGGCTGTGGTCCGTAATGCGGAGTACAAACGACGCATGGCCAAGTACTACAATTCGAGGGTGAAGCCTCGTTCCTTCCAACCGGGAGACCTAGTCCTCAAGAAGGTGATTCTCGCTACGAAGGACTCTCGGGAAGGAAAACTCGGACCTAATTGGGAAGGTCCGTATCTCATAATAGAAGTGGTGAGACCAGGCACCTACAGAATCCAGAACTCTGAAGGAAAGGTCTTACCCCATCCGTGGAATGCAGAACACTTGAAGAAGTACTACCAGTGAGGAGGTCCAGGGGGGCAAATTAGGGTTTTTGTTAAAGGACTTAGGTTTGCACTTTTTATTTGATTTAATGTTGCAAAACAAAAGATGGATAAATAAAATTACTTTTATTACCAAAAGTTGCATAAATCAGGCTGATGCTGCCTTTACAAAAGTCAAGCTACCTACCCATGAAATCCCCATACACTAATCACTTTCATCCCCTTCCTCATAATCCTCCTCATCGTCCTCATAATCACCAGAGCTGCTACCACCATCATCAGGCGCCTCCATCGGCACAAAGCCTGATATGTCAATGTCTAGAAAGGCGGCCGAAATCTTCTCTCGAAGCTCCTCGTAGCCATCGATGAAGGCATCCGCGATGCC
The DNA here is from genome assembly GCA_012931725.1 of Litsea cubeba. Classification (NCBI taxonomy): domain Eukaryota; kingdom Viridiplantae; phylum Streptophyta; class Magnoliopsida; order Laurales; family Lauraceae; genus Litsea; species Litsea cubeba. Next base: position 33,899,935 of record CM022944.1, read on the forward strand.
AATCTGCAGGTCCCTCTCAGATTGAGAAGCTCTCTCGGACGCTGTCCTCATCTCTGCCTCTACAACAACTTCCCTGAGCCTCACCTTCTCAAGGGTTCGAGCAAGCTCTGCCTCACTGAGCGAAGCCCTCTCACGGGCCTTCATCAGCTCAGCCTCACTGAGCGAAGCCCTCTCACGGGCCTTCATCAGCTCAGCCTCACTGAGCGAAGCCCTCTCACGGGACTTCGTAAGCTCAGCCTCGGTGAGCGAAGCCTTCTCGCAGGTCTTCGAAAGCTCATCTTCTACCTCGGCTGCCCTCTTATTGGCTGCTGAAAGCCCGATCTCAAGCTTGCTTACCCTCTCTCGGGACGCAGCAAGATCGGTTGCGGAAATCCTACCAGCGGCTTCCAGGGCAATAATCTTCTCTTGAGCAGTGGAGAGCTCAAGCCGCATAGCCTCCTTCTCCCGACTCATCTGACCACAAGACTGGGCACGCTGCAACAAGCAGATGGATGCCGTGGAAAGCTGAAAGATAAGAGACGAGAAGTGAGACAGTTATAAAGAAATGAAGGGGAAACAATCAGGAGAAAAGTAAATACTGAACTTCACCTGAGTCAGACCCTCTACAAATGAGTCAATGACTCCCTCGGTGCACAAGGCGTTAACCCGAGAGACCTCATGCGCCAGCACATATCTCCCTAGCCTATCCCGCATCTCCCACGAACGACGCCGGGGACCGGTCCCGGTGGGTGCCCCTGTAGAAGTACCCGGCTGTGGAGGACATAGCCGAGGGACAGAAAGTGTGGCTGAAGAAGAAGGCTGCGAGACAACAGTCTTAGCGGAGGAGATCCCTGCCTGAAGAGACATCTTAGGTAAAACCACTCGAGAAGGAGACACTCGAGGCTCAGTGCGAGAAGCCAATCGAGAGGTTCCTGGTGAGACGTCGCCTGTTCTCGCCGCCTTTGAAGGAGGGGTTCCCCTATCCGAGAAGCGGGTCGAAAAGCGGGCTCCAATTATCTCTCTGCACACCTCCGTGCCTATTAAGAGAAGTATTGACAAGTGAAACATGGAAACAACACCTCAGGTAATGTTAAGATTATGATCAGAGCAGATTTAACTTACTCTTTCTCTTTGATGACGGTCCTGAGGAAGAGCCCGGAGAAGGTCCACTGGCCTTACTACTTTTTTTGGGAATAAGAGCTCCCAAGTCTTTCTCTGGATGATCCCTCACCGCTTGCAGCTTCAACTCTTGGTCCTTGGAGAGTATGGGAGGATCTGCGGAGAGAAGAAACGGTGTGCATAGAGGAATAATGTATAGACATTTATATAAGTAGGGGGAAGTGAACAGGGAGACGTACCCAGTCTTTTGGCGCCAATCCATCGTGTGGGCACCAAAGCCTGATCTGCTTGTGAAGCCCACTCGCCACCTATGAAGAAGAAGCGAGATTTCCAGCTGTGACAGTTGGAACGCATCCCTGTAAGAAGCTTACATCCCCTGGAGGTGAGATAATACCATCCCCTATTGGGGTTAGGAGACTCCATCAAGTTGTAAGCGGCGTGAAACTCAGCTGGAGAGGCATCCTCGCCATTCACCTTATTCCACAATGCAAGAAAACCCAGCAGGCCCTCCAGCCGTTAGGCACGAGACGCCCTGGGGTTAGGGAAAAATAGTGAAGAATCCGGCAGATGGAAGAAGACATTGGAAATCTCAGCCCGGCCTCGAGCATATCCTCATAAACGAGGATCTCACCTGAGGAGCTGTCGCAAGCTGGTTCATCTTTTTCAGCAAGACGACACATCACCATGGGCGGAATACGATACGAGGTAATGATTCGGGAGATGTCACTATCTGTCTGAAAGGTGCTGAAGATTGTACTTACTTTGGAACCATCGTCCTCAACAATGACCTTCCCTTGGTATTTCTTGGGATGAGGACGTAATTTTTCTCTCGCTGCAGAGACCGATTCAAGGTCTCGTGACCGCTGGCCGGATGCAACACCTGAGCGAGAGGCTGGGCTGGGCTCATCACGGGGGCTGCTCGCCCAAGGGGGCATCACCAAGCCTCCCTCGACTCGGCTGTTCGCCCAAGGGGGCATCATCGCGCCTCCCTCGCCTTGGCATCGCCAAACTTGGCCTTTTGCCCTTGCTGCTCGCCCAGGGGGGCCCCACGGCAGCACCCTCGCGTCTGCTCGCCCAGGGGGGCCCCACGGCCTCGCCACAATCTCCCCCCTCGCTCGCGCCCGCTATGCTGCCCTCACCCTGCACAGCAAGGGGCTCGCCGCCCGTGGGGACCACTCCCCCCTTGCCCGCGCCCGGGACGCCGCCCTCGCCCACGACCAGCACCGCGACAGGGGAGCCCTCGCCCAGCGCATGCTCGCAGCCCTCGCCCAGCACGTGCCCGTCGCCCTCGACCAGCGCGTGCTCGCCGCCCTCGCCCACGGCCAGCACCGCGGCAGGGGCGCCCTCGCCCACAGCAAGCTCGGCGACGCCCTGCGCAGGGGCACCCTCGCCCACTGCCTGCGCGCTGACGCCCTGCGCAGAGGCGCCCTCGCCCGCTGATCGCGCCTCGCTGCTGCCGATCTCATCAGAACAGGTCGACTGAGGGGCAGCCAACACGGCGACGCCCGGAGCAGGGACGCCCTCGCCCGCAGCCAGTACGGCGACGCCCGGAGCAGGGGCGCCCTCGCCCCCAGCCCGCACGGTGACGCCCAACGCAGGGGCGCCCTCGCCCACTGCCTGCACGCCCTGCGCAAGGGTGCCCTCGCCCGCTGACCGCGCCTCGCTGCTGCCGCCCTCATCGGAGCAGGTCGATCGATGGTCAAGCGCGCCAGATCTGACCTCGGGTTGGGCGCCCACATCAGGATTCATTCGGCAATCGCTTGATGCCGCTTCCTCAACGCACATCGAAGTCCGGACGACTACTCTGACCCTCGTGTGTCTTGTTGCAGTCTTTTTCTTAATCTCCTTCGGTGTTCTCTTCTCTCTTGGAGATTTCTTTCTTCTTTGGAAAGAGTCTGGTTCAGGGCATCGAGAGTTTTATAGGAGGAAGAGTCCTTAAAGCATGGGGTTTTTTTCAAAAACCAAAAGATGAATCTTAAAGGTCTGTGAATTTCAAAATCTGAGCAGAAAGAGGAGTTTGGATTACTGTGAACTTGTGAAAGAGGCGGATGAGTTGAAAGCCCCGCATTCAAAGCTGTTAGAGTGCGGGACTTTGAGGGGCAAATGATGAGTCAAGCCCAATCCGAATCCGAATCGCGATAATGAGTCAGGTCCAAGCAACCCGGTCCGTCTAGGATCATGGGTCAGGCCAGTAGCCCCGTTGAGCTTCGGGTTCCATTAAGCGAAGCCTCGTCATCTCAGGCTCCAAGTCATCGCGACGGAGTCCTCCCCTAACCTGCATTTACCAAGTCTCGTGGAGAGGATCTCACCTGCCTTCCACCTGGCTCTATCCTCAAGGACACGTCCGACGCTCCAAAGAGACGTTGAACCGATCGCATCCCCACCTGGTGGGAAAGAGTTATAAATAGAGCCCTCTCATCACTTGAGAGGGGACGGATTTTCTCTACTTTGACATATTTTGTAACTCTCAACATTAATCCAAGATCACCCTTTTGAAGTGGATGTAGGTCGCGCTTGACCGAACCACTATAAATCCCTCATCTCTCTTCATTTATTGCTTGGCATTAATCATACTGACCGGTGGTGTCCGAACCCCTGTTTTTGGCATCATCAGAATTCAAAAAAGTTTATATGATCAAGAACACTACTAAGAGGTTGAAACATGCATAAGAATGACATCACAAGGAAAATACACATGAATCAACATCATAACCATCCATATCACAAGAAAAAACTAGAAAGTACAAAGGATGGATTTGAGAGCTCTAGTATGGTTTCTACAAATGTAAATAATAATGCAACCATACAAGAAACCAATAGACATTTGCATATAAAAAGAATGAAACTAAAAGATGCAAATTGCCTATAACAAAATTCATTTCCATTTAAGTTAAAATAACTAAATGCATGAGGAAATGAAAACAAGGAACATGCTTTGATGTTTATAACTAAAAATGTTTTAAAGCATTTCCATTCTTACAATCTTCAAATCATTTCAATATAAAAAACCCAACAATGAGCATAAAGAGGATGATTTTGAAGATAACACTTTTTCAACTTGCATTTTAAGAGATATAACTTATTTGAAACACATACAAGTTGGTTTTTCAAAATTTATTTTCCATAAGAAAGTATAACTTAGAAATCCATGGAAAATCTAAATTGATTCAAATCATTTGTTTTTCAAAACAAATCTTACTAAGACATGCACACAAATGATTTTGAAATATCAATTGATCATGAATAATCTAGCTATGAAAGCTTTCGAAATTACACTCAATTGATCATGTAGAGATGCAATACAAGAGATATAACTAAATGAGCAAGAAGCAAATCTAACATGTTGAAAATATAATCAAATGATTTTGAAAACCATGATATGTAATTAGATAAGTAAATGAAGACAAAATCAATTGATTACAAATAAACATTGCATTTTAATAAATGTAACTAAGAAAGAACAAAATGCAAATGCAACATGACCAACAAAATGATTTAAATAATAAGGATAGGTTGGTCAAAGAGGTCCAAGGCCTTAAGGTTTGTCTAAGTATATAACTTTAGGAATCCACCTAAGGTCATGAGAGGGTTGGACTTTGAGGTCTAACTTAAATATCTCACCAGCTATAGGAGATTTGACTTGATAAATTTTCAATTTAGACTTATCACCATGGTGTTTAGATTTAACTAAATTTGGCTTAGGTTGGTAATTAGTCTTTTGAGGTTGGTGAGTTTGTTTGTTAGGGGATTGCTTTTCTTTTCTTTTCTTCTTATTTCCTCCATTTATTTGACTTTTGAAATTGAGATTTAACTTTGCAACTTTCTTCAAAAGTTCTTTCATTTGTTGAGTTATGAGAGGAAGATTGAGAAGCTTTTTGTTAATAGATTCTTTTAGAGTTGGTTTAAGATTGAGAAGCTTTTTGTTAATAGATTCTTTTAGAGTTGGTTTAACTTGTTTAACTTTTTTAGAATCTATTTTAGGAGACTCCTTTTTAATAGGTTTTACTTGTTTAGTCTTCTTGGAGTCTTCCTTGGTTTTTAGTGTCTTAACCATCATAGAATTTGATTTTACTTTCTTTGGTTCAAAAATGATTTTAGACACATGGCTTCTTGATTTGCACTCAAACCTAAAATGTCCTTCAATGCCACAATAATTGCGTTTAGTCATGGGCAAAGAAGTGTGAGTGCTAGAGAATGAGGACTCACCTTTCACAAATGTGTTGGTGAATTTAGGGTCATGTGAAATATTCCTATCAAAACCAAGACCCAACCTATCTCTTTGAGATTTACCCAATTTAAATAACTTTTCAAATTTCTCTTTACTTTAGGTAAATTTGCACTCATACTTTTGTTTGTAGCTTCCAAGTTGAGTGACTTGATTTTTAAGGGTTGAATTTTCATTTTTAACTTTAGTTAGTTCATTTTCAATTCCCTTAAAATTGTTTATCTCTTCATGGTCAAGTTTTAATTCATCATTGATAACATTAGATCCAAGTTCTAGAGTTTTTATCATATTTTGTGTATTAGATAAATTTTCCATAGAAGTATTCAACTTGGATTCTTGGTTATTAATGTTTTCATCTTGCCTTTGTAATTGATCTCTTAGTTTCAAATTCTCCTTATTAAGTTCATCATAACCTATCTTTAATTCTCTTAGTTCATCTTTAGTATTATGGAGGTTATGCAAAGAGATCATAAACTTAGAGTCTACACAATTTATTAATTCTTCTTTCTCTCTAAGTTCATCTTTTGAAGAGACTAATTGTTTGTTTAGACTTTTAGAATTTTCTTCTAATATTTTATTCTTCTTAACAAGCTCTAAGGAAAATGTACATAATTCATCATAAGCTTGTTGAATGTCAATCTTCATTTTCATTAATTTCTTCTTCTTTTAATTTAAGTTTAGATTCAAGTTGAGATACTTTAAATTCAATGTTTGAATCTCCAATAGATGGAAGAAGAAGGGATCTAGAAGAATCTACAAAGTCTAGCATAGTGGAATTCATTCTAATGATTTTGATAGAAAAACACAACTAGGGTTTAAACTCTAGGTTTTTACACCTAATCAAGAGTTCCAAACACTTGATCCTAAATATAGAGCAACCTAGCTCTAATACCAATTGAAAGTCCGAGGGATCCTAACCCTAGAGGTGGGGTGAATAGGGTGATCTAAACTTAATGACTAATAATGACCAATTTTAAATTCTTTAAAATAACTAGTCACATGTGATGATTAATCATACAATATGCGGAAGCTTAAACACAACAATCACCACAAATCAATCACCACTACACAAAGATTTATAGTGGTTCGGCCTCAATGCCTACATCCACTACCGGCTTGTGATCCAACACCCCACCGGATTTCCACTAATATGCTTTTCAAAAGGCTAAGCAATAACCTTACAATGTTGTTTTTAAAGGCTTAACAACAACCTATACAATATGCTTTTCTAGGCTAAGCAAGAACCTTTACACTATGCTTTTCAATGGCTAAGCAATAACTTTACAAACAAAGATCTCTCTAAAGAAAGTGTTTTCACAAAGCACTCTAAGAGATTACAATTTAAGTTCAATTAATTTGCCTCTAAAATAGGCGGATAAGAAAGTGTAAAATCAACTCACACAAACACTAATGAATGCAAAGATAAATGCTCATGAAGTGTATGTGTGGATACTTCAATCAAGTTTAAAATTAAAGCTCAATCAATATATGCTCAAAGCATTTTAAAGTTTAAGCACATAAAGATATGATTGAAGTGATATGCAAATCACATGTACAAATTACAAACTTGTAGATGATATGAAAATCAAAAGATTCACAAGTTGTATGAAATTAATTAAGCCTAAACATGTGATGCATGTGCAATGTTGTTTTCAAAAACAAATGTGTTTAACTAAAGTTCAAATGAATGAAAACAACAATGATGATTCAAACAAGTTAAAGAAACATGTTATCAAACAAATCAAAGGTTTTAACAAAGCATGTTTTATAAAGTTTAAAAAAAAAACTTGGTTTGAATCAAAGGTGAAGAATCCAATGACTTAAATCATAGATTAAAGAAGTAGAGGATTCAACACATCATAGTTTATATGCTAAAAATCATTTACTAATAATTTAGACAAAGCATAAAACATATGATTAATAAAAGGTAAAGCTTACTTGGTGGTTTAACTTCATTAATCCAAGCTTTAGCTTTCCTAATTGACCATTAGCCTTCCTTAGCTCTTTCCCTTTCTTTGGCCTCAAAGCTCTTCAAGAATGGCTTAAAAATCATTAACTTTGGCCAAAGGAATGAGCTTGCTTTTATAGAAAAAAGCTGCCAACGGCTACCTGTCGGTCGACCGACACCTCAACGGTCACTAAGCAACAGTCATGTTTTCAAAAGTTTTCTGACCGTTATACATCCGTCGGTTAACCGACATGAACCGATAAGTGAACCGACATGAATCGACACCTGAACCAACAGAGAATTTCTGAAAATTTTAGCTCTCTGGAAATGGAACCGACAGAGGTTCTTGGTTGGCCTCGGTTCTCTGTCGGTTGACCAACAGCTTGACGTCGGTTGACCGACAACCTTAGACCAAAAATCGCAACTTTACATATTTTAAAGTATTTTCTTGAGGGGATTTTTGGGCCATTTAAACAAAGCTTGGAAACATGATTTTAAATCAACTAAGTGCTTTTAAAAACATGAATCATAAAAAAGCCAAATATAATTTGATACTTTAAAACATAGGCTAGCTTGATTTGTAAAATCTTTTTCAAACTAAAATGCATCCAAGATTTAAATCCAAAACATGCATGAAACATATGATTTATAATATTTAAAACAATGCATGTATAAATCCATATTTCAAGATTTTTAACTCAATGCATGTGTGAAAATTCATGAGATGCTAAAATGATAATGCATCCATCAAATTGCAATACACAAAATCCTAACAATACCCTATATATAGCCCCAAATTTGTGCCTAAGACTTAGTGCACAAGTAGGACTTAAACTGGGAAACAAAGTCTCAAAAGGAAACAAGTTCGTATAAGAATAAGAGACTTTCTCGGAGCTGTGCGCGCCTGATCGCTCAAGCGGACTCTTACTTCGCTCGAGCGGACACGCCTCTGTCTCGCCTTCGCTAGAGCAAAGTCATGGGCGCTCGAGCGGACTCCTTGCTGGACTGATGAAACGAAAATTCAGCACAGTATTCTTCCAGCTTGCTTTTTCTAATGCATTCAGATTTGTCTTCTTAGAGTCCTTCCCATCTTCTATCTTCAGAGTCCTTTTCTAAATAAGAAAAATAACACAAAGACTCATAGAGTTTTGTCCAACATGAATTAGCCAATACAAAAATACTAACAATCTCCCCCTTTGGCAATTCATGGACAAAACTCGTACAAATGATCTACCCAAAAGAAAACCCAAAATACAAGGAATTTTCATAAAAAAAAATCAGCTCCTGTTTGCCTGTTTTCTCCCCCTAGCTTCATTATTCTCCCCCTTTTTATCCATAATTGACAAACAATTATCTTCAAGCAGCTTCTGTCAATTTAAATTCTGCAGCTCCCCCTCAATTTTGACTCCCCCTCAGAAAGATCTTTGTATCAGCATTAGGGTGGGGGCATGATCCCGCAGATCAGGGGTGATGAAGCTTCGGCACACACAATTGCATATTCAGACATTTCAGCAAAGTGTGTACCAACACAGAAGATAAGTCTTCTTTCTTGACCCAAACAACTTTGGTATTCTTGTTTAGCTCAGTCTTCTGTGTTTTCCATTGCATTTGATTTGGTGACTTTCGCAACTTATTGCAATGGGGTCTAATGTGTCATTTAATTCACAATGATGACAAGTGGGAATTCTTTCAGAATGTGACACATGTTTCTTCTTGGCAACTGTATTTGCAACATGAACAGCAGGATTAGTAACAACTGAATTTTGAACAAAACAGCTAGTACCTTTGGCTTTAGATGTAGATGTGCCATCAGCGTAACCAATGCCATGCACGTCTGTCTTTGCCTTTTACTGCAGATGATGTCATCAAGCTTTTTGGAACCTGTATTCATCCTGTTTAGCGAAGCCTTGCTTGTTTCTAACCTAGAAAGGACTATCTTGAGTCTTCCTTGCAAGTCAGTATTTTCAGCTTTCAAGGTCTTCATGTCATGATCAGTCAAAGCACACTTTTGGGCTTCAGCAGTCAATTTATCTGCCAACCGGTTATTTTCTTCCTTTAAGTGACAAACCTTTTTAAGAGCTTCTGACAATTTAGCTTTCAAAGAAGTATTCTACTCTTCAGATTCTTTCCAGCTTGTAGCCACTTTTTCATTCATCTTTAGCATCTTCATGGATTTTTCAAACAAAATCTGATATTCAGCTTGCCAATCATGTTCTCTCTCTGACTCACTAATATCATGATCAGTCTCATCATCAGACACTGGTGGAGTAGTAGAAACTGAAGTTGCCATGAATGCGATGAATTCTTCTTTGCTGGCGTTAGGCTTTTTAGACTCAGAGTTTTTATCATCGTCTTCAGAAGTATCAGCATCCCAAGTTAAATTTAAAGCCTTCTTTTTTGGCCTTTTGTTTGCACAGTCACTAGCAATGTGTCTATAACCATGACAATCAAAACATTGAATCTTTAAAAGATTCCTTCTTTACAAAATTCTTATGAATTTTCAAATCACTTTTCTTCCCCTTCATAAATGCCTGAAAATGCTTCATAAACTGAACAACAACTTGGGGATCTATCTCCTCGGAATCAGAATCAGAATCATTAGTAATTTTCTTGAATGATTCTTTGGAGGCTCTTAAAGTAATACCACTGGATTTTGATTTCACATTAGTTCGTAGGTTTGCTTCGAAAGTCTGAAGGTTGCCAACTAATTCTTCAGCTTTGAGAATATTCAAATTTTTATTCTCCTCAATAGCCACAACCTTTGCATCAAACCTTTCAGGAAAGACCGCAAAATCTTTTTCACAGTCCTATTTTTAGGAATTGGCTCTCCCAAAGTAAATGTATCATTCATTCACAATTGCATTCAGCTTCGAATTGAAATCATCAAAAGTTTCATCATCTTCCATCTTTATGGTTTCGAAGGCTGTATACAATTTATGAAGTTTCGACTGTTTAACAGTTTCAGTGCCTTCATGCACAGTCTGCAGAATATCCCAAGCTTCTTTCGCAGTAGTGCATGTAGAAATTCTACGAAACTCAGACATATTAACTCCATTATAAATAGCATTCAATGCTTTAGAGTTACAAGTGGCAGCCAACTCTTCATCCTTAGTCCACTTATCTTCAGGTTTTAGACCAGTTACCCCATCAGCAGTAATAGTGGGAAAGGAATAGCCATTCACAATAGATTTCCAAACTTTCAGATCTATGGCTTTCAAGAAGGTAACCATCCTGACTTTCCAATAAGCATAATTGCTACCATCCAGCAGAGAAGGCTTATTGGTTGAAGTGCCTTCGCAATAGATATCCATTCTAGCAAATATGGATCAACACAATAAAATAGTGCAACCCGCTCTGATACCAATTGAAAGACCAAATTTATGGGCTACCAGAATGGATTACTAGTTCTCAAATTAACAATCAATGCACAGCGGAAATGACTAATCAGACGAACTAGCAATTTAAATCTACCAAGCAATCACCACAAGAAGGCAGACACAAAATATAGCGTGGAAATCCTATCCAGGGAGAAAAACCACGAACCAAAAATCAAGAGTTCACGAACAGTTACAAGATGTACTCACTAGCTCATTTACCTGGGTCTGTACCTCAACCTAAGGACTGTAGTTATTCTTGCAAAGAATCGACTGACACGACATCCACCGTGCCCCGTTCTCCTTACTTGATCTCCTCGCACCTTGCCAGTCAAGATGAACAATCTTCTCCTTCGAAAAGCAGAAGCAACAATGACCTTCTAGAGCAGCCTTCAGAACAATCTCTCAATAGCTCTCGAGAATAAACTCTCTCTAATTATCTCTGTTACTCAGATTAATGAGAGTGGTGGTGTTGTCCATAGGGTTGTGAGTAATACCCTATATATAGCCCTAAATTCGTGCCTAAGACTTAGTGCACAAGTAGGACTTAAACTGGGAAACAAAGTCTCAAAGGAAACAAGTTCGTATCAGAATAAGAGACTTTCCCAGTGTGCACGCCTGATCGCTCGAGCGGACTCTTACTTCGCTCGAGCGGACACGCCTCTGTCTCGCCTTCGTTCGAGTGAAGTCATGGGCGCTCGAGCGGACTCCGTGCTGGACTGATGAAATGAAAATTCAGCATAGTATTCTTCCAGCTTGCTTCTTCTAATGCATTCAGATTTGTCTTCTTAGAGTCCTTCCCATCTTCTATCTTCAGAGTCCTTTTCTAAATAAGAAAAAACAACACAAAGACTCATAGAGTTTTGTCCAACATGAATTAGCCAATACAAAAATACTAACACAACCAGAATTATCAGCGGAACAATCAGATTTACTGAAACCCTTCGAGAAACAATCAAGGTTATGACCAGCCGCTAAGGAACCAAGGACCTCCGGTGAATCAAAACTAGGATCCTATTCCCATACACCCGATTCCAAATTCGATAGTTCCGCCTCAAAGTCAGAACATGAATCCATAAGCCAACTATGGTACCGTCCCTTTCAATTACAATAGAGACAACAATGGTAACCAAAATAACATGAACAATGGAAATAGAAGAAGATTCGGGCCTAAGAGGGCAAACTACCCATCCTTTCCCCAAATTTGGATTGTTGTCTTCTGGTCGCTCCTAAACCAGAACGCCCTCCAACTCCGCTGGAATGGTCGCAGGCATGGTCCAAAAGCCTAGATAAGACCAAGCTTTGTGCCTACTATAGGATGCCGGGTCATGACCTCACCCAGTGCTACATGGTTAGGGACCTGATCTATGACCTCAATGACAAAGGCAAAATCGATTGAAGCAATATTAGGCCAGTAGGCGTGAATGACTCGCGAAATGCCCCTCCCAATCGAAATTTGACCACCAATCCAGTGCAAAATGTTCCTAACATGCATATCTATACAAACCCGTTACCTCAACATAGACCATCAACTCTATACAAAGCCCGTATACTCAATTAGTAAACATCACTGTCATAGAGCACCAATACATTAGTGCCTAACCCAAGGGAGCATAAACCATAGCGAATCATACCACGATGATTTCTTTGAAGAAGAGGATTATCGAAAATACATCACGCCATGGGATGGGAGGACCAAATTCAAAGTCTTTAATCTCGGAATGGATGTGATCGTTGACTCTCCTGACCTTTATAAGGTGAATTTTAATGAGCGAGACGACCGAGAATCACTGATCATTATGACTTCCCAATCGGATCCTCACTCGGATACAAATGCACCTCAGGCTCACCTCCGATTTGGACGGATCCGTCCCCGATTACCTCCTCACCCAATTACTCAAGACTTGGGTTCACAAAATCCCAACATTCAGGTTGAGGAGACAATTGATGAAATGGATCATACTTCGATAGAAACGGGGATAGAGTATGACCTCATGGGCACCTCACAAAGATCCCAGCTAAAATGTCCATCCTCGATTCGATTAAAACCTCCCCCAAACATTAGCAACAATTGCTCAAGGCCATTACGCACTTACAAGTCCCGGTAGGCATAAATCCAAAAGAGTTGAGAACTACCATCGCGGCCTTAGCCCAGGAGCTTCCTTCCCCGTCGTCACTTTTACCAAAGAAGAACTAAAGCAAATACCGCCTAAAGCAAGGACATCTCCCCTACATCTAACGGTCAAGATAGCGGGACAGGAAATGTCAGGAGCCCTGGTCGACACCGGCACATCACTGAACTTATGCCCATTGAAAACCTACAAAGCTTTAGGGCTCATTACAAAGGACCTAACTTCGGCCCTTATGGTTGTAACCGGTTATGACGGGAATAAGAAAACGTTATGTGGAAAAATTATGTTCTAGTACAAGCGGGCCTGATCTCAATGCCTGAAGAATTTTATATTATGGACATCCCCGCCACTTTCAACTTAATCTTAGGACGCCGATGGTTGAACCACATGAATGCCATCATGTCAAGCAGGCATCAATTGTCAAATTCCCCCACTTAGGTAAGATCATGAAGCTGATGGGAGACCCACCCGTTGTTGAACCGGAAGAACTTCAAATACTCCCGACCCTACAACCCGCTCCTATGATGCCAGAGGTCAAAATTTATTGATACAGAGTCGGTCCTCTCATCTCCTTAATGGATATGGACCACATACAAAATATGTTTTCCGAATTATCTTTCCCGCAAAGTCCAGCAGTAGACGACAAAGGTCAAGCTCGAGTATGGACTCTGATGAAGAAGATGGGGGTATCAACCCATATTTGGACTAGGAAAGAACGGAGAAGGTATTATCGACCCTTACATACCAGATTCTAGAGCGAGAGCAGAAGGATTAGGTTACGACACGCATGATGATATAAGGTATAAACGAGAGGAGTGGACCTTAGACAAACATTTCGTGAGACACAATAAAACCCTATATCCAAACGCATCACCAATTAGAGGGGGATGCTACGATTTGGATCCAAATGACAAAGGTAAGGCCATTTTGGTAGAAGATTGGGAAGACTACGCGTCATTCGAAAAGTGAGACTTATGAGGAAATCTTTAGGACTTGAAAGAGCTCCATTCATGAAAAGGAGTGAACAATATAGACCATGCTATTGATCAAAGGTTCTGGACTTTGTCGTGCAACATGTTGAGTGTGAGCGAGTCGACTCATTTACCTAAAAAAAAGCCAATTCCCGAAGTCCAAGAAAGTCGTGAAACATGGAAAATCGAAGACCCTACCAGCGAAGTAGTATATTGGCCCACTGTCTGGCGCCATCGGCGAGAAGACTCCACTCAAAAAGACCGCAAAATTTGGGAAGCCGATGACCTCAATGATCACGAAGTGGTATACCGCCCCACTACCTGGCCACGCCAGCGAGGAGGATCCTCCTCCGTAGATAGCCCACCTTTGACCCCACTTGTACCATATCATTCCAAAAATCCCAAAAAACTAGAAAACCCTAAAAACCAAAAAAAAAGAAAAAGAAAATAGAAAACCCAAAACATAGGAACCATAGGAGTAGAAAACTTTGATCATCATCAAAATATGGGCAATCTAAGGCGATGGAAGATAAACCCCGGTAGAGCAGTCCCCATTAGAAGAAATTATGACCAACATTGATAAGTTAGGTTACGAATCTCTACTTGTCATTCCAAAACCTGAACCCTCCGCACAACACGCAAACATCAATGATGGAATGGGTATTTACGAATTAGTGGACACCAAAAAAGGGGATGACGAAGTTTCTGAGGAATTTAAGAGAATAGTTAAGAAGTTGATGAAGAGACAAAAGTTACTGCTGAAAAGACAAAAGAGATAAACCTATGGAATAGAGGAGAGGCCCAAGCAGGTCTAAATCAGTGCATGCCTAGAACCTAATGAAGAGAGTGAGATCCTTAAGGTCTTAAGGGAATATCAGGATGTATTTGCATCGGATTATAATGACATGCCCAGACTTGCACCCGACCTGGTGGAGCACAGGATCCCATTGGAAGAGAATTCTAGACCTGTAAAACAAAAGTTAAGAAGGATGCGTCCCAATGTCGCATTGAAAGTAAAGGAGGAGGTTGACAAACTCCACAAGGCTAAATTCACAAGGGTCGTACTGTTTCCGCAATGGGTTTCCAACATAGTTCCGGTAAAATAGAAAGACGGACGTGTCTGAGTATGTTTCGATTTCCAAAATCTAAATAAGGCATCTCCCAAAGACGATTTCCCCTTGCCTCACATCGACGTGCTTATTGATAATACTGCAGGGCATGCCATGCTATCATTCATGGACAGTTATTCGGGGTACAACTAAATCAAGCTATCACCAGAAGATCAGGAGAAAACCTCGTTCACTACGCCTTGGGGAACTTACTGTTACGTCGTTATGCCCTTTGGCTTAAAAAAATGTCGGTGCTACTTATCAGAGGGCCATGATGGTGATTTTCCACGATATGATGCACGATTGTGTGGAAGTTTACGTAGATGACATTCTAGTCAAATAAAAAACCCATGACGACCATGTCATAGCTCTCAAGAAAGTCCTTCAATGATCTAAGGATACCCACCTAAAGATGAATCCGAAGAAATGAATTTTTTGAGTATCCTCCGGCAAGCTCCTAGGCTTTATGGTAAGCAATTGGGGAATCGAAGTCGATCCTTCTAAGGTAAAGGCCATCCTTGAAATGCAGCTGCCAAAGAACCTTAAAGAATTGAGAGGCCTCTTTGGACAGTTACAGTTCAATTTTGCAACATTCGCAAAGATGCAAACCGCTCTACAAATTGCTAAAAGGAAGCGTAGAATACCACTGGGATGACGATTGCCATAAGGCATTTGATGATCTAAAGAAATATCTGTTGAGTCCTCCCATTCTGAAGCCCCCTACCAGAGACAAGCCTCTCGTCTTATATGTGTCAGCGACAGAATCCGCAATAGGCGTAGTCCTGGGTCAACATGATGAGACCGGCCGAAAAGAGAACGTGATTTATGCCCTGAGCAAATCTCTCTTACCCTACGAAAGGAAATACTCCCCAATGGAAAGAACTTGCTTAGCTGTAGTTTGGGCAGCCCAAAAATTGAGACACTACTTTCTAGGCCATTAGGTCAAGCTCTTAACCAGGATAGACCCTCTGAAGTACATTTTCAATAAACTTGTTACTTCGGGAAGAGTTCAAATGCTCTTAGCTGAAATTGACATAACCTACGTTACCCAGAAGTCCATAAAAGGACAAGCGATCGCTGACCATCTGGCACACCTCCCTCTGCCTCGGTACAAGCCGGTCAGAACTGATTTCCCAGATGAAAGCAGTTTATTTGTAGACATTGAAGAGGCCAAAGATGATGACTTATGGACCATGTACTTTAATGGAGCTTTGAACCAAAACGGAAAAGGAGTCGGGGTAGTGCTACTATCCCCAGAAGGAGTTGTCATCCCAAAGGCCTACAAAATTGAATTTCCAGTGACCAATATTACGATGGAATATGAAGCCTTCCTAGCAGGGCTGAGAGAAGCCCATGCCCTAGGTGTCGAGAGGCTAAGAGTCTTCAGTGATTCTAAAGTTGTTATTTCCCAGATAGCTGGAGAATGGAAGGTTAGTGCTCCTAAGCTTGCACATTACCACGAGAAAGTGAAATAACTAATGTCTGACTTTAAGAAGATTTCATTCCTCTTCATCTCTCAAGCCTTGAATCGATTGGCTGATTCGTTAGCAATCTTAGCTTCGATCATAGATTGCCCGATGTCAAAGATTCTGAAGAATTCCTGATTAGAAGGCTAGATTCTCCGTCCGTCAGACCGATAGACTTGACCAAAGGAAACCATACTGAAGTTCTGCCGAAAGTTTCAAAAGATAGGAGTAAAAAAGCCAAGACCAAAGAGTTCGATCAGGAGAAAGGTTTCAAGCCCGAAAAGGGAGTCCTAGCTCGCACCCAACATGATGATGACCTGGTAGATGATCACCGGCGGTACTACAATATATAGAATTACCTGTGCGATGCCTACATCACTGAGTATGCCACCCGATCGGATAAAAGGGCGTTGAAAGAAATGGTTCAAAGATATGTCATAGTCGCAGGACTATTGTACTGTAGATCATTCAGTGGAGTTCTCCTACGATGTGTAACAATAGAAAAAGGGCAAGAGATAGTTGAAGAAGCACATTCGGGAGACTGTGGAGGGCACATCAATGGCCAGAAGTTAGCTAAGAAGATCATCTGTTTAGGTTACTATTGGCCATCCCTAGAGTCAGATTCGGTCAATTATGTTAGAAGATGCAAAGAAAATCATATGCACATAAACCTAATTCATGTCCCCGCATCATCCCTTCACCCTATTACAGCTCCATGGCTTTTCTCGACCTAGGCCTTTGATATCATAGGACCCCTGGCCCCTACCTTAGAGAACACACAAAATAAGGCATTCATATTAAAATCCACAGAATACTACAACAAATTGGGGAAATTACTACAACAGATAAGGGCTTTTACAGCGCGCCATGCGCGCCATAAATGTAAGTTTACGGCTCACGGGGTCATGCCGTAAAATCTCCTGCCGTAAAAGGTTCGATGTAATTACAGCGTGCATATACAGGCCATAAGTACGATCAATGCACGCCGAAAATGATGATGTTAGGAGTTTTTGGACCAGATTTATGGCCTACTAAGCATGCTGTAAATACTAAACTTTTATGACGCGAACTAAGTGCCGTTAAAGCATTTGTGTGCTTAAGTTTATGGCACATGTAGTACGCCGTGAATACTTAAAACGAAAAATGTTTTACACAGCTTGCATTTGTGGGCTGTAAATGGGTTGTGTACAATCTGATTAACGGCTTCAAATGCAAGCTGTAATTAAGTATATGTTTTTACGACTTGCAAATGCAGGCCATTAAAGAATTGGCGAGTTTCAATTTACGGCTCACAAGACGCGCCTTAATTATTTTTTTTATAAAAAAAATTAATTGTTTTTTAATTAAAAAAATTAAATCCACATTTTTTTATTACTACAAATACAAATTAATAAACTAAAATAAAAAATGTAAATAGAACCTGCAAATAAATACTGGACCTGCAGTTAAAAACAAAAACACTGGACTTGCATTCTATACAAGCTAGATACGCCATGGGAAAAAAATACATGAAAATGATCATCCATTCAAATCAAGACCAAAACAATGAGGGAATTCTTGTTTGTTCATTTACAAGATTCACACACTTTTCGTCTTCTTCCATTGGGATTTATTCACGAAGGTACCTACCATTACATGAAAATAAACTCCATCGTTGTCGTGTCATCATTGAATCATAAGGAAAAAATAGATGAAAAGGATCAACCATTCAAATCTTCCACACTGCAAACATAACATCGTCAATGTTGCTTACTAGAATATGGGGAAGCAGAGATTGACAAAAGCTATATGCCCAAATCATCTCAAAAACTCCATATCTTAAATCATGACGAAACGAACACATCCGGCATATGTACACATTCATTGCAGTTTAAGTGCCAGAATGTAAAGTACTAAAATATAAGGCACAAAAGCTAAAACAACAAAGAGAAGAAATCGCAGCTAGCTTAGGCTACCCTATGACATGTGCTTTTAGACCTGATTCATGAAGCTTTAGCTCCGACAAGCTGAAAACTAATACAGCATCAAGCCCCATTCTTCCTTCTTTTCCTACTCGAAGAATGTCTGAAACATACAGTTCCTGGGCACTGTAAATATAAATTGCAGAAGAGGAGGTCAATGCCAGGCATCAATCAGGGTCACTACCAGTTAGACCAAATGCAAGATACATAGTGGTGACAAAGATGAGATCATGTGTAATTCAATTAAAAAAATAAAACCAGTTAAAAGTGCTATATAGAGTATAGACATCTTGCTCTTTACAGTTGTCTATCTCGGTTCAGCAGATTCAAGTTCCACAATTATTGTCGAGCACCACTAACATAACTGCAGCATATATCCTGTACCAGGTGAGCAATCATTTTTTGCTTTCTACAATACTAGTTCCTCTACCACAAGCAACAGTGCAGAAATAAAGTTTAGATAGTCAAAATTTGCCTCAAAATTAGAACCAAAGTAACCACGAAAATGATGAGTGTAAACGTACACTAAAAATTAGAATATGCCAAGATCAAACCAATAAACCCCCATATCAGTTTTGTAGCCATCTATTTTTTTCCTCTTTTTGTACACACTCTGATCTTTCTTACTCTTTTCCTCACGCACACACACAATAACAAAACCAAGATCAAACCAACTAAACAAAACCAATAAACTCCCATATCAGTTTTGTAGCAGCAACTTCAACCACCCAACCACCAAAAATAGAGCCAAAGCCAACACACACCTAGCAACTAAGTTGATTAGTAGCCAAACACCCTACACAAACACACAGAACACACATAACCTCAACTCTCTCACTAACCTAGGAAAAATAATTATGCAGCAGAAGAATAACCTAGGTAACACACACAGAACACATATACCCTCAACTTTTTTTATTCTCTCTTATCTTTCCTACTCTTCCTCACACACACACACACACACACACTCTAAATAAAATAAAACATGGTAGGTAAGAATCACTCACAAAAAAAGTTGAAGCAAACATAAAATCAATCCAGTCACTTAAACCAAATGTATTCCAGTTAAAAGACTACATAAAAAAGGGCAACCTCCATTTGACAGTAACAAATTCCAGTTGTAGAGACCTAAACAAACTAGGGCTTAAACACTGATTCTCCAAATTAAAACAACACAAAATTTACCTCTCATCTTGCTTCTAACAGGTTGTGATGTACTTGATCGGCCATGCTACTGTGCTTCCCAGTGCTTCATTCAAAAGAAAGGCTTCACGAGTTGGTAGATAGAGAGTCACTCGCTCATTACCCTCTACTACATGTTGCACAGAAACTTTCCAACATTCAGCACCATGCGGCACATGATGTACTAGTGATTTGGGATCCCTTGATCGTGTTTCACCAGTAGCAACAACTGTATTTGTGTCTAGCCAACTTAGCAACTTGCATCTTGAGCTCAGCTGGATGGAATTGTGAACAACTGCATGTTCCTTTTCCTTGCTTTGTGTTGTCTCATGAACAGAATTTTGTATTGGACTTGAAGTTTCATTTCTCTTGCGGTGTGTCATGTGATTGGCAGAATCTTTAACACTTGCATTATCTTTGAGCTGTAATTAATATATGTTAAACTTCGCATATAAATACAAAAGAATCACAATAATTAAAAGAAATCTATTGAGCTACTTACCATAGTACTTCCTCCTTTTTCCAACCATTGCAATAAAATTGTTCATTTGGTTTTTCAAGACCTGAAGTTATTTTTCTAATTTATTAAATTTGTCCCTCATTTGTGCTTGACCCTCCAACTTTGAAGGAGTTGTTCCATACCCAAGCCCTTTTACTCGTCCTCGTGGATTAGGACTGAGTACCTTTGCAACAGAGTAATGTTTATCTATCAGCAAGTAGAGTATCAATATGAATAATAAGATGCTCATGTTTATACTAAAAAATAGTATTTGCATAACATAATTAAAAGACTAAACTAAAAAAATCCAGAACATAAAAATAATAACCAAAACCGAGAAAGCACATAACTGTGGATGCCAGAATAATGCAAACATAAGCCCATTACCACAGAACTATTCAACTTCAGACAGAAAATAATTCTCTCATTTTATAAACATATACCCCAAACAAACACTTTAATTTTATGAAGTACAAGACCCTGTAAACAGCATCTTGTAAACTAACAACTAATAGCCACATAATTCAAGTCTACTTACCACTATCTCCGGATCCTCAACTTCTTCATCCTCATTATTATTCTTCTTTCTTGCTTCATCCCCACAAATCCAAACATCAGACCTTGATATTGCATCTGGTGTCTCACTTTCTTGCTACACAAGAAACTATATTTGTCATATCAACAAATTAAATGTCACCAATACAAATTCAATAATTTTCCTTCCCATTTCATCCTCTAGCCGTGCAAATCCTTTACGACTCGTTCTATGCATCAAAGTTTGTTTTGCTCGCATCTCTTTATACTTTCCATTTATCGCCTAGAAACATTCACAATTAAGGGAGAGACGCTCAAATAGTCAACTATGTACCATAAATCATAATTATACGAGTTAAGTGCTCACCAATTGTTGTGGATTGGTCTTTTTTTTAAATATAAAAGCTTGCCAAACTTCCATGGATTCTACACTATCAGGTTTCAAGAGGATAGTAGCATGTTTCTGACCACCAACTTGGCTTGGTCCATCACTTTCTTTAGCAGCAAACTCCGGTTATCTCTCCAATGTTTTCTTAGCTTTCCAATCATGTACGTTTTATAACACTCAGAGAAACTAAACTTTTGCTACAATATAAAATGAACAATTGTATTAGAAATACATCTAAACCAAATGTATATAAATACTTACAAAACATACTACCATTATGTGATCCCATATTTGCGTCATAAAGTCATTTGTAGGATCACTCCATTTGTCAAGTGTCACCGGAATTAACTCTCTCACTGTGATCCCAAGGAAAGAAGAAAATTTTGCTGCAGTCACTCTAAACGGCTGCTCCTTTTCATTGAACTCAACTTCAAGGCGAGTCCCCTTTCCTTTTCCTTTGGTAAAACATGAAACTTTTGCCTTCCCTCTAGGTTTTGGTTTCGTAGCAAGTTGATTATTTTCAACTTGAACATCTGTTACATTAGGAACTTCAGTAGTTGGAGAATTAGAATCTCCATCCGATATACGTAAAGGTTGACTATCATCTTGAATGGTTGCAGCTGCTGCATTTATTTGTCGTTTTTTTTTTTGCAAACTTTGATCTCTTGTTTGAAGACTTCACGTAGAAAAAAGTGAGCAACGGTTATGCTAACAAAATATGACAAAAAACATCAAAGAGAAATAGATGGGCCAGAAGATATCCTCTTAAATTGACCAAACAGTAATATGAAGTCTATCTAAGAGAATAAAAGTAAGTAATGATGCTTACCTCGACACCACTCATGATCTATGATGGCTGAATCTGTAAAGGAAATTAATAATTAGTATTAGTGTTTAAATCTATCTCAGACAACGTTAAAATAGTAAACAACATCATCATTGCAACAATTACCGACTCATCCATGACCACATAGTCATTTCTTTCATAATCTTCATCATCAAGATTAAGAGTGGATACATCTAATGGAGCATATGGTATGCAATCATTCCCATTAGTGTCAGACTCATAAACACCTCTTCGTGGTTATTTTAGTATAACATACCAATTTGAAGTATCGTCATGTCTGGAATAAAAGACTTGGTTTGCTTGTGCGGCAAATACAAACGGATCATTCTCAAATTGATACTAGCCTTGATGAAGGTTAACTAATGTAAAACACTCTTCAACTTTGGCACCACTTCCCATGTTTGCCCAATCACAATGAAAGATAGGGAGTTTAAACTTGTGATAGTCCAGCAAAATTACATCTCTTATAACACCATAGAACAAAATCTTTCCATTGACATGTGATGTATCTCTAGCACTTGATCGACATAATGTCTCTGCTTCAAGAGAAACACCAAAATTTTGTGTGCAATTTTTAACATCTCTAGTATGGAATCGATTACCATTGATAATAAAACTTGAATATGATTCAACATAAAGTTTAGGTCGACACCCTATCAATTTTACAAGGTCTGACATGTTACCAGCATTTCCAACCTTGACTTTATTTGCTAACCACGCACTAAACATGTCCTTATGCCTTTTTCTTAAAAGGCTTTCATTCCCACGAAGACGTATATCAGATTGTCGAAGTTCCTCTAAGTGCATTCTGGAAAAAAAAAGATATATATATATATAATAAAGTTAAAAAGTGCAAATAAAAAAAGACTAAAACCACCAAAGACATGCCTATCTTATTCCAGCACATATAAATGAGAAACTTACTCTCTATACGGTTCTACTTCTGCTGTATTCTCTAGGACATAAACAAGTAACTTTAAGAATGTTAGGAGACAATTCCTTCAATTTAGCCTCACCAATTGGTCTCCCTTCTAATATATTCTCATCTTCATACTCTTCATATTGGCTCTGTTGAGCACCTACTTGAGCTGCTTGCTTACGTAAGGAGCACAAAAACTTGTGCACTCTTCTGCATTATACTTTTCAACTATACAACCTTCAGGATTTGAACGGTTTTTCACAAAGCCTTTAAGTACTTTCATATACCTAACTCAAAATGTAAGTTTAACAAATTAATAATTGCTAAATCAAGCAATAACTAAACCAAAGAATTGTCTATATAGAAGAGTAAAATATTGGAGTCACCTTTCAAATGGGTACATCCAACGAAATTGCACTGGACCACCTATCAGTGCTTCTTGAACCAAGTGAACAGTAAGGTGAACCATAATGTCAATAAATGATGGGGGAAAAACCTTTCAAGCATACACAGAGTCTCGGCAATGTGGTCTTCAAGTAATTCTAATTTATTTTTATCAACCTCTCTTTGACATAGGCAATTAAAAAAAGAACATAATCTGAAAATTGCAACCCTAGGCCCCTTGTCTAATAGTCCCCTTAATGCTACTGATAAAACTTGCTACATTAACACATGACAATCATGGGACTTGAGGCCATAAATTTTGCAGTCTTTTAATGACACATGACTTGCAATGTTTGAACTATAGCCATCTGGCAATCTCAACTTGGATAGCCTTTTACAAAACAACTTTTTCTCACTCTTTGACAACACATATGGTGCTTTTTTATAACCGGAGTCGGCAACATCTTTGTTAGGATGCAATGACTTTCTAATTCCCATATGTTTTAAATCTTCACGAGACTTTAAGTCATCCTTTGTTTTGCCTTTAATATTCAATAGAGTGCCTATTATACTCTCGTAAATATTTTTCTCAACATGCATCACATCCAAATTGTGCCGCAACAGTAATGACTACAAAATAACCAAATAGAAGCATGTTAAATTCCATTCTCAAATTGAAAAGGAAAAAATCATATTATTCCTACCAAAAAATAATAAGAAAAAAAGAAGAAGACCCACCTCCCAATATGGTAGCTTGAAAAAGATTGATTTCTTTTTCCATACCGATTGAGGTTGTACGACAATTTGCTCTTCATTTTCATCATCTCTCTTCCTTTTCTTTGTCTTATTTTTCTTAGCCTTCCCCCAATCATCTTCGATGTTTCTGATCACTTCAAATACTTCTGAACCGGTTAAAATATGAGGCTTTCTTCCATGTTCTTTAGTCCCATCAAACCAAGTTTTTTTAAGCGAAATGGATGATTGTATGCTTGAAATCTCCGATGACCCATGAATACGTTCTTATGGCTGTTTTTCAACCATTTTGAGCATGTCTCAAGTCCACATGCCGGACATCCTTTCTTAGATTTAACAGCATACCCGGACATATTTCCATAAGCTGGGAAATCGTTTATTGTCCACGTCAAAACAGCTCTCAAGTTGAATGTGGATTGAGTAAATGCATCATAAACACTCACTCCATTCACCCAAAGCTCTTTCAAATCATCTATAAAAGGTGCTAGGTACACATCTATATCATTTCCAGGTTGCTTTGGCCCAGGAATGAGTAATGTCAAAATTGAATTTTCTTTTGACATGCATAACCGGGGAGAAAATTTATATGTGACCAGAATTACAGGCCAACAATTATGTCGAGAGCTAAGATCACCAAAAGGATTAAATCCATCTGAAGAAAGGACGAGTCTGAGATTACGAGGATCAGATGCAAAAGAAGGCCACTTATCATCTATTTTATTCCATGCCAATGAGTCAACTGGATGCCGCATAATGCCATCCTGACTTTTGTTTGTGTAGTGCCATGTTAATTGTTCACTCCTTTCAACTGACTTAAACAATCTCCTAAATCTTGGAATAATAGGAAAATACCTCAAAGCTTTTGCCGTAACTCCCTTACTTATGTTTTTGGTTCGTTCATTGAGTTTCCACCGTGAAGAACCACACTTCGGACATATCTCACTATGCTCCAGATCTTTTCGGAACAAGCAACGGTCGTTCTCACATGCATGTATTTTCTCATAACCTAGATCAAAAGCATTAAATAACTTTTTGGCCGAGTAGAAGCTATCCGGAAGTATGTTATTAATCGGTAGCAAATCATGAACAATCTTGAGAACATCATCAAATGCTTCGTCAGACAAACTGTGTCGAGCCTTGGCCTTGCATAAAATAAGTGTTGCAGACATCTTAGTGTGTGTAGATCCTAAATATAAAGGCGGTTCTGCCTCCTCGATGAGTTTTTCAAAATCTTGGTATCTTTTTTCATCTATATGATCCACATTATCATCTTGGAAACATGTATCTCTAAACATTTTATATGATGCTTGAATTTCATCATCTTCAATTTGTCCTACCATAGTTGGTTTTTCTCCATGAAAAATCCATGTAATGTAAGTAGGATCAATTCCAGCAATAACTAGATGATCATATACTATATCATAATGATGATATTTTAAGTTTAAGCATTGGATGCAAGGACATTGGATCTTCTCTGGATACCCCTTCTTTTCTTGAACCTTATCTACAAACTTTCATGCTCCCTCCCGATATGCTTTTGATGGTCTAAAATAAAAAAGGAACTCAAGTTTTTCAGTAACTAGAAATTGATGAATAGGTGTGGGATATCATCAAATTTATAGTTTAGGGCTTTGGAATTCACCTTGATAAATGAGTCCATTCTTTATCCATAATGGAAGATTGTCTTATGTTGACAATACTGTGAAACTATAGATGTGAGACATGGCAATATTATATTAACACCAACAAAAAGAATAGAGGGAAAAGCCAATTGTTACACCCTTCCATGGAAGGGTGAGTCTCAAAACCAATGAATCTTTCATAAGCAAAATTACCACCTGTTGGTGATGGAAGTCTTACAAGATGATTAATCTTCTAAAACCCCCCCCCCCCCCCCCCCCCCAAAAAAAAAAAAAAGAGGTAACTAGAAGGAGGAGGAGAATGCAAATGAGAATACAAGAAATCCTTTCCTGCAACTAGAAATCCTCAATCTCCAATTTGGGGAAAACACAGCAAGCACAAATAAGGCACTGTACATGAAAGTTAGAAAAAATTGTAAGAGTTCCATTAACAAATGCAATTTTGAGTTGAGTTGGTTAATGCGAGCAGGTTGGGCCGACGTCTATTGGCTCAATCAAAGGACATGCTATATCCCATATGCAGGTAAACCCAAACTCATACCAACCAATATTGAAATCTTAACATACCCAACTAAATTGTAAGCTCCCCACCTGACTACAACTCGGATAGCAAATATACACAGATAAGTAATTATGATGAAAAATCAACCACAAAACTTGATAAGGGCTGAATAATCAAATTGAACTTGCCAAAATCCATAAAAACCAAGGTATACTCAACATTTAGAAATCCAAAACAACAGCACACCACTTCAATTTTTAGCATTGTCATTCAGACAGTTTTCAGTTTCTAGCATTGGCATTCAGACACTTTTCAGTTTCTGTTAACTAGGTAAAAAAATCCAAAATCCATCACTGATACCTTACAAAGCCAAGAATCTCCACCGTTGGAGTCGATGGATCTCTCTGCCTCCCTCCCTCTCTCTCTCGAACACATCTATAGATGGGGTGGGATTGAGAAGAGGGAAGGCTACCTCCAAAAATATTTGGGTGGGTGCCTGAGATTTCTCAAAGTCCCTCAATTTGGAGAAAAATCCCTTTGTCTATCCCCAGGTCAGATTGCCATTGTGACTTCTCAGTATGGTTTTGGTAGAAAACAAATGACCACAATAAAAAACAATCTCTATCATGGGACTTTCCCTAACCCATCTGAAATCTAGGTTCCAAGGGACTCAAACCACCATCAGTTCCTATAACGGGCATTCCAAGGAATTTTACACATAAACAAAACCAAAGATTTTCAAAGAAAGAAGGGAAAACCTATGCAGGTGAAAAGAAGAAGAAGAAATCCTTTGAGTTTGAGATCTGAAGAAGAAGAAGAAATCAAATCAACTGAAAAGAAGTTGATTACCTCTCGGATTTTGAGATCTGAAGAAGAAGAAATCCTTTGCGGTGAAAACTCGCTGAGAGAAATGACAAGGAGAGAGAAAAGGGGAGGAGTTTGGCATGGGGAGAGTAGAAGGCGTGGAGGACTCTGGGAAAAAAAAGACGGGTGCGTGGGCTTGCAGTGGGCGCTGGGAAGAGGAAGATGAAGAAGAGAGGGAGGGGAGGAAGAAAAGGAAAGAAAGAAGAAAAAGAAGGAGAGGGTGCGCTGGCGTGCAGGGGATGTGCTGAGGGATGCGATGGTGATGCAGAGAGGAGGGAGAGAGGCTCTTACTTGTGAATGGGATGAGTTCTGTGCGTGGAGCGAGAAGAGGGAGAGACGATGGGGCTCTGCGCTGCTGCTCGTGGTGGTGCGGTATGCGCGTGGAGGAAGAAGGGGCGACGGTCCGCGAGCGTGAGAGAGATGAAGAGCAAATAGATTGGAGAGGGGGGACTGCCTCTGAGATGGGTCTGCGCAGGGGGTTGCGAGATGGAGAGAGAGGGCCGAGATCGAGAGGGAGAGGAGGTGATGGTGCTGCTCCTTGGTTCTGGTTTGAGAGAGATGGACGAGGTCTCGTTCGAGGGTGTGATGTTATTTCATTTCGTCGCCCAATGGTTTTAAAAAATGAACCGCGAAGAAAGTTCGCGCACCCAAATTTTATGCATTATTTCGTCGTGGATTTTTTTCACCAAAACGAAGGGAGGGAAAGAATAAAAGGGCCGCGCGAACATTTAAAAAAAAATAAATATTAGATCTTATTGCCACAATCGAAGAAAAATATGTACTTGAACCCGCAGCCAAAACATGATTGTTTCAAAAGGAACAACTTAAAGCAACGGCCAGATTGAAGTGGTTGCAATGAGGACACGTTTTGTCGCGAGCAGACACGGGCGAGGCAAAATGGGATTTGTTGCCACTAACTCTATTGGTGTTGGCAACAAGTAAGAAATAGCCACAAAAACACTGGCCGCGGTAAAAAGTTCGACGCTAAAAGTCATTTTTTTGGTAGTGTGAGCAATGGGTTCTCGGTGGGTATCGTGAGAAGAAGAAGGGGTGCGAAATTTTTTTGGTGTCAAGATTTGGGTTCTCAGTGGGTATCGTATATCCCTAATTTGGGATTAAATTTTGGGTATAAAAAAAGGGTGCGAAATATTTTTGGAATATTAATTTGGCGGGTTTCTTTTTTTACGACATGCGAAATGTGGGCTGTGAAAGCTGATTAATCTTATAGCTTCTCAGAGCAGGCCGTGAACTTCATTTGAATGGCTTGGCCTTTTACAGCGTGCAACATGTGGGCTGTGATACCCTAATATTTTCACGGTTTGCGAATGTGGGCCGCAAATGCTTAATAATTTATGGCGTCCTAAATGCACGCCGTAATTGATAAGATCTCACGGTGCACAAAATGCACGCCTTAATAAAGAGAAGAAAAAGCACTTTTGCGGTTCGCATTCCATGCGCGCCGTGCTATTATATCATTTACGGTTTGCATTCAATGCATGCCGTAAATGAGAAGCTATAAAAGCCCTGAAATGGTATAGTGAAGCAGAAGCATATGTTAATATTATGGCTACCTCCATAATCAATTCATTAAAAAGAATATAATAGTGAGGTTTGGCATCCCCAAGGCATTCATAACAGACAATGGTCCACAGTTTATATCTCAGCAAATGAACGAGCTGTGCACAAAACAATATAGAACTGCATCATTCAACCCCATATTATACCCAAGCAAATGGTCAAGCCAAAGCAACCAACAAGACCTTACTGAAGATCATCAAGAAGACTGTGCATACCACCAAAGGCAGTGATTGGTCAGACCGTTTGGTTGAAGCGTTGTGGCGGACTAAACTTCTATAAGAACCCCTACGGGAGAAACCCCATACTCTTTGACCTACGGAATGGAAGCAATCCTTCCCCTCGAAGTCCTCCACCCGTCATTGCGCATCCAGCTAAATGAAGATATGACAGAAGACCAAAAGAGAGAATCATTGCTACTTCAACTAGACCTATTCAACGAAAAAAGAATGAAAGCTGCATGCACAAGTATACTGGAAACGAATCGCCAGAGCCTACGACAAACATGTCAAAGAAAGAAAATTCAAAGTTGGCAACTTCGTGCTGAACGCATCACTCCATCTCAACTTCCGCATCCCAGAGGTAAGTTACGACCCAATTGGGAAGGCCCTTATGTAATTAAAGAAGTATATTCTTGCAATGCATATTGTCTAGTAAATACAGAAAGGGAAGAGCTCCCCGATCCATGGAACTCTTTTTACCTGATAAGGTACACAGTATGACCCTTCCCTACTTCTTACAAAATATGACCCTCCTTGCCCCTCGGCGCAGTTGAAGAAATCCCGTAGGAGGACCGAAGAGATGCACTGACACGGCTGCAACAATAGCTACCGTGAGATATTCATGGGCCACACGTGGAACCCATTGATGTTTAAGAGTTTCTTAATTTTTATTTGTTTAATTGATGCTTAAGAGTTTCTTAATTGTTATTAGTTTAATTATAGCAAAGTTGTATTTAGAATTAGTTTCTAATTTGGATATAGGATTTTATTTCCTACTTTGATTAGGGTTGTTTCTTAGGGAAGTATCTTTTATTATAAATAGAGCATTGTAGAGATCAATGATCTCAGTTTAGAGAATTGAGTTAATAGAAGGTTTATCATTGGAGAATGTTTCTTCCATGTGTGATTGTTCCCTGGGAACCCTCATTGTGCCCCGACACTTACGATCATATCTACAATTACATCAATTGGTATCAGAGCCGAACGATCCCCGATTGTCAGCGTGTTACCCCTTTCCCTCATTCCGTTCATCATCCCATAACCTCCCTGCCATCCATACCAGCCGAACCCACCCAGCGAATCCCCACATAGTCACCCATCCACCAGCAAACCCATCCATCCATAGCTCCAATGTTATGCAAATCCCTATCTTCTCCACCGTCCAAAAGAAAAACAAAAAAGTCTCCACTACACCACAATTTCCACTCCAGCAACCAATCGAGCCCTTCCATTGTCCTCCCCTTCAAATCCAGCCCTCCACGGTCCCACCACAATCCCAGCAAAACCAATTGCCCCCTTCCCAGAGAACCCCAAAACCCATCATCTCCACTGCCTTGCCAAAACCATTCTAAAACCCCTAAATTCCCTTCGGCCTACCAGAACCCCATCGCAGAAGACAAAAAAAAAGAGCAAAAAGAAGAAGAACAGAAAGAGAAGGAGCATAAGGGAAGAAGACGCATACCGTTCACCATCGCCAAACACTAGCCTCCGTCCAGCCATCCTCGCACGAACGTCGCGCCATCAGCGGCATCGCCAAACACCCTTTTTTCTCTCTCCATCGGTCTAGCCATCCGACGTCTCCAGCACTAGCTCTCTCGCTTTCCCGGAACGAAAAAAAGGAAGCCAAAACCCATTTTTTACTTTCTGGTTGCATCGAACTCGAGGAGTGACCCATGTGCCCACATGAGACGAGAGGTCCCCATCTGGGCCTTCAGTTTGGGTTGCGTTCAGGTCTAGGTCAGGTGGATCCGACCCACTTTAGTTTTAACCCATCCAGCACCACTTCTCATCAGCAGAGAATTAAAGACCCATATTTGACCAAAATCAACGACTGCGACTTCTTTTTGCGATATCAGGATCATCCACCGTCCAATTTCAGACCCGTTTTCGTCAGCGTGATCATGGAAAACAGATCTACACATCAAGTCAGTCAAAAATTTTGAATTTGCATTAAAAAGATGCCTCCCAAGAAGCATGTAGAAGTGGAGTCTTCCTCCAATAATGATGATGATTTGAAGGGAACCGTTGCGGAATTATCGGTAACTGTTAATCAACTATCCGCAATGATGGTTCAAATGCAGGAGACTCTTGAAAGGATTGAAACCCAATTAACCAATTTGGAAACTAATCGACATGATGAAAATCATCGCGATGATGGAAGACATAATCGGAATCAACGAGATCCACATGCCGTTAATGTTGATCGAGAGTTGGGTATTAAACTTGTGATTCTCGAATATGATGGGAAATTGAAGCCAAATGAATTCATGGATTAGTTAGTGTGTGTTGAAAATATTTGTGCACACAAGCCAATGACGGATGGTGATAAGATTACACTAGTCGCAACTTGATTTCGTAATTATACTGCGATATGGTGGGCGAGTTGCAAAGGAAGAGAAGAAACCAACAAATTGACCCCGTTGGCACATGGACCGAAATGAAAAATCTGTTGAAGCAAAAATTTCTTCCTATTAATTACTCTAGGAATTTGCGTTCAAGTTTTCAATATTTGAAATAAGGATCTAAGACAGTTCTTGAGTATTCTGAGGAGTTTATGACCCTGCAAGCTCGTTGTGGTTTGAATGAAGATGATGTGTATTAGTTAACAAATACTTTAATGGGCTTACACTTGACATACAAGATATCCTCACATTCAAGCATTTTGATAATGTTGATGAGATTGTTTAGCATGCTATCAAAACCGAAGAGATTGCACATCATCAAGCCAGAAAACTTAAAGCATCTAAATGGGTTATGCAGAAGAACTCTTCAATTGAAGGTTCTAAGCCGAGTGATTCATCGTAGAAAGATTTCACTAAGCCCGAAGGTCAAAATAGGATCACATGCTTTAATTGTCACCAACAAGGGCATCGTGCAAGGGAATGTCCCAAATGCATCCACCTCATTGAGAATGAAAGTGATGTGAATGATATACCAGATGATCCTAAAAAGAATGAAACAGAAGAAGTGGTGGATATCATGCCCAAGGAGGGTCTTGAGTATCTTATAGTCATCCAAGAAACTACATCGACTACTGCGAAGAAATGGCTGCAAGAAAATACTTTCTGCTCAAAAGGAACAATCAATGGCAGGAATGCACTTTAGTCATTAATTGAGGAAGTTGTCAGAACATTATATCTCAAGGTCTTGTGGATCGATTACAGCTGAAAGTTTGGAAATATCATCGTCCCTATTCTGCTAGATGGTTAATGACAGGTGATGAAGTGCAAGTACGGCATGCATGTCCAGTTAGCTTTACTGTTAGTGAAGATTATATAGATACAGTTCGGTGTAATGTGATACCCATGGATAGTTGTGATATCTTGTTTGGTCATCCATGGATTTATGACAAGAATGGTACTAACGGAATGCGTGACAACACATACACATTCATGTATTGTGGAATATAAGTAACACTCTGTCCTGTGAAGCCGGCACCACCAAAGAAAGGGTCAAGTTCCCGTCTCACCAAGGACACGCCTCAAGTGCACACTATCTACAAAAGCAACATAAAAAAGAATAGTCGAGTTCAAAGTCAAACTCTTTTTCAACTAGGGGAAAATGATGCAGCAGCAACAATAGTTACCGTGAGACATTCATGGGCCACACGTGGGACCCATTGATGTTTAAGAGTTTCTTAATTGTTATTAGTTTAATTGATGCTCAAGAGTTTCTTAATTGATATTAGTTTAATTATAGCAAAGTTGTCTTTAGAATTAGTTTCTAATTTGGATATAGGATTTTATTTCCTACTTTGATTAGGGTTGTTTCTTAGGAAAGTATCTTTTATTATAAATAGAGCATTGTAGAGATCAATGATCTCAGCTTAGAGAATTGAGTTAATAGAAGGTTTATTGTTGGAGACTGTTTCTTCCACGTGATTGTTCCCTAGGAACCCTAATTATGCGCTGACAGTTGCGATCGTATCTACGATTGCATCATGCATTCTGATCAAACATGGAACTCGAACACACACTAGCACTTAAAAACACACAAAATGGTGAGTCTGCCCCACACAAATTCCACACGGTTAAAGCCATTCAATGTGAAGGTTTGTAGGTGCGTTCGCCCATTTCATGAAAGCTTCTCGACCATTTGCCCGAAAAGAGAGAGAGATAGAGAGAGAGAGAGAGAGAGAGAGAGAAGAGAAGCCACGGTGGAGTCGCATGAGGTATGGGTATGCTCCCCATGGCTAATGCTTAGAAGCCTTACCCTAGGTTCCCCATTTCCCTTTCGCCCCCTCCGAAAAAGAATTCATAGAGCCACACAAAGTGTGAGTATGATCCCTATGCTATGTGCTAGGGGTGTAAAAAAAACCGAGAAACCGTCTAACCGAACTAAACCGAACCGAACCACGGTTAATAACCGCGTTTCGCGGTTCGGTTACGATTACGGTTAATGAAATCCAAAAACTGCATGGTTCGGTTCAGTTACGATTTTCCATAAAAACTCACGACGGTTAACCGAACCGAACCGTAAAATACGGTTCGGTTAAACGTACCATTATACAACTAAAGGAAAAAACATAAGGACTAAATAAAAATTTTCTTATACATAAGTAACATTGTAACAAAACCCTAGCCCTTCCTCCCAAGTCTCAACTCCCATCGCAGCCTGCCCTGTGGAGAAACCTCTCCATCTCCAAGCCCTCGCCACTCCCCACGGATTCTCCTCTCCATCGCCTCACCCAGCACTCGTCGCCATCTCCTTTGCCGCAGCCCTCTCGTACAGGCCTGCATCTCGCCATCCATTACCTGTAGCCCGCGCAAGCGTCTCGTCTCCTTCGCCACAACCAGCAGCCCACGCCTGCGTAGAACCACCAACATCGCTACCCCGCAGCCCACTTCATCTTCCTCATGGAACTAGCAGCCATCTTCTAGGGTTTTTTGTTGGAGGAGAATTACTGTATTTCTGAGCTTTTCATGTAAAATGCATCCATTTCCCGTTTGTTGGGCTTCTTAGATTCACTGGAATTGAACGATTTTTAGTAGGAATTGATCTATTTTTAGTGGGATTGGCTTTAAATTTGTTTTAATTGCTGAAACTGGAATGTGGGGTTAATGGGTTTTTACACTATCGATTAGTTGAGAGATGGATCATACTGGGAATTGCGCTTGAAAGCGCACCTGGTACATTTGTTTCAGCTTTCTGTTGAGACCCCTTTTGAGTGTATGTCTGTGTGAAGGATTAGGGAAATGCCGAAATGGTTTGCGAGGGATGAAATTGTGAAAATCGGAAAAAAAACCAATCACTCCAATTCTTCTTCAAAAGTATAAAAGAAATGAAAGAATGGATGAAAATGGGGGTGCAGGCATTCTTTATTTGTCGTCGTTAGAGGCACACACAACCTGTTCGATCAAATGTTTCTTCGAGTTTCGGGCGTGGGTTTTTATTCTATCTTTCGAATCCATCGGCATGGGAATTGAAATCAGAAAAATTGATACTTTTGTGTGTGTATTTTGTGCATTTAGGTTGTGCAAGAAGCCGAGTGATTTTCTGTTAAGCAATGATTTTCTGGTCATGACTCCTGAGTGATTCTTGCAACCGAAGAGTGGAAGACCAAGGTACCATTAGCCTGTTAAGCAGTTCAACCCGTTATATTTAATAGAAGAGTGGTTAAGCATGATCAGATTTTTCCATGGTTATTAACCTAACCGAACCGTCTAATACGGTTAACGCGGTTTGGTTTTTTACGATTTTTGTCTTCACGGTTACGGTTAATGAAAACCAAAAACCGCGGTTACGGTTCGGTTAACGGTTTTTCCAAAATAACCGGTTAACCGAACCGTTACGCCCTTACTATGTGCCTATAAATTACCCAAAAAAGAAAAAAAAGAAAAAGAGTAGGATAATATCTATTAGAATTAGGCCCGTTACAATGACATGGGTCCTCTTCAGGGGAACTAAGCAGAAGATGGTTGGCATCCACAACAATATGGAAGCATGGCGACTCACCACCCCGCATACAAACCCTTCTCACAAATGAACCTAGGAAGCAGTCATGTACTTTCCAAAGTTAAGCCGAAAAGACTAAGCAACTACAAAAGGGGGCCCGTGAGGAATCGACCCCCAAAGGATAGTTAGGGAAGATTACATTGCCACCAGGGTGACAATTACAGATCGAGAGGCTAGTCCATCTTCAAATTCTGGCCCGCGGCCAGAATGAACACAAGTCTTATGCCGGGGAATTTTTTATATTTATATATATGTACAAATATATGTTTATCTCACACGGCTTCCCAATCCGGGTCCTCATCGCATACACAATTGCCACAAGCACTCATTAGTCTACACACACTCACGTCATGCATGCTTTTATTACTAATTGCTTTTGGTTGAACGTAGGAAAAATATAGTCCCTAATGCACAAATTCCATCTTGTTCTTCTCAAAGCTTGAATGCCAAAATAGGCCCCTGACATTTTTACCGAGAAATAATAAATGTTATCTTAGCCAACCATGCAGAGGGCCTAAAAATATTAAACTAACAAGTTTGTTTTGAGACCTTGCAGGGAGACTAACCCCGATTACATTCAAAACATCCCACAAACTGGGATATTTTTTTACGGGTACTATTTTGTGCACAACTCTCCATGATTTGAAAAGAATAAGGTGATGATAACCAAACATGGAAAATATAAATTATGTCTGTTATGATATCCTGTGATGAATTTGATTATAGACCTATGCCATGCACACCCTATTATGACATCATATGTTCAGCCATTTGAAAATAAAATTATCTTGAGGTTCTGCCTTTGTACTCATAGTTGATATTATGAATGCCTTAAAACGTAAAATTGCTTATGCCACAAATGTCACACCCCCAGGCACTTCCCGTTGTTTGAAAACCCTGAATCTACATTATTTCTCCAAGTCTAAGTTGATGAGAGGTTGTATTCATTTGATCTGTTATATAAATCTCACTTTTTCTGTCATGGTAACTAATGTTCTTCTTTACGAGATATGTGCTAAGGCATGAATTTCGAGAAATTTAAGAAAAAATCCGACATCATTTCCCCTTGTTTTGGACCCGAAAAATCTCCAGATACCAAAAAAAAAGAACCTGATAACTCTGAAAGAAAATCACTTCATCTATTCCCCTGGTACCCCACAAAAACTCCTTATCAATCAGCCACATTCCAATGGCACTTCTAAGGCATCAAACACACTATCTTAACTACACATACATAATACACATGTGCACATCATGCACATCAAATCAAGTACATATAAGCTCACGCCATGAGCCAATTAAAGATGAGGCGAAGCAACATAAATACATGACCAGCACATATATGGATATAATATAGAACAAGGACGCACAAAGGACAGATCCCGGAGAGATCAATCGAAGAATAATAAACTCTACGGAGCAGCTCCCTCATGATGAGTCGATGAAGCAATTGAAGCCGGACCGGGACCACACTAAGAAGGAATGCGAGTCGAGCTCGAAAATACATACCCCCTCTCCTCCGCCCTCTGTCGGTATCGGTTGAGGCGCCCCTGCAAAGCATTGACCTCCCTTTCATGGCGCATCTCCATGTGGTCTATGCACTTGGCATATTGATCATGAATGAGTGCCCTCTCCTCGCCCAAGCTAAGAAGTGGGGGGATGGATGCAACAACAGCATCGCTCTGCAAGCAACGTATAAAGAGGCATTACATACGAAAACTTGTAGTAGGAAACGTGAAATCTAAAAGCATTACATAACCCCTATTTGGACCTTAACTCATGACCCTGAATTGACCCAACATCAAAGAGACCCAATTCAATGTGACAAGACAACCTCGTGTTTTGCCGACGACACATTAGACAAGAAGAAAAAACCCACCTTATTATTTTTCTCCCCATTTTTCTTCGACTTTCGTCGAAGAACGGTGTTGCGGCTGTTACCGTAGATGGCGATCGTGATCCATCGATTTTAAGGGTAGTCGGAATCCTCATTTCAATGTAAAATTTAAATAGCATATATAGATGAATTGAGATTTCCAAAGCCATATCGCTCCCCTTGGGGTCAAAATTTACATCCGACAGGTGTGTGGGAAAAAAATACATTATGAAAACTAAGAGTAAATAAATTACCTTCTTTCCTATACCACCGACTCCTTAGGCATGTTATAGTTGCAATGTCAAAATTAAAATTACTTGTTTTATAGCCTCGCATATCTATTCAAACAAATAAGATATAAAAACCTAAGTATATGATAAACGCAGAAAGACAAAATAGAAAATAAAAAACAATAATCCATAAAAACTCCATATAAAAAATATTAAGAACAAATGATTGGGTCAAAGAAAATCATAGTAGTAATACAAATAAGAGAGCCTTGGAGGAAACGGTTAAGATTGCACTAACTAGGATGACCATAAACTTCTGGGGGAACACAAAAATACCAAGAAGAAAATTTCATGCAAGGTTTGTGTCGTTTTGGTCATCATTTTAAGTCCACGAGCTAAGGTGGGCCACTTATTTTTAAAGTTTGCAAAAGATACCAGGTTTACCACTTTACCCTCAAAGTTTAAGGGCAAGGTAGGATTGATAGCAGCATGTAAAAGCTAAATTAATCAAGGAAATGAAACATTAAAAAAAAGACATTATATAAGTGGAAAATTGCATGATCTACCTCCAAGCAGGCTATTTTTAACTTCCATTTATCAAATCTAACACCAATCTTAGAATCCAATAAAGAGTGGCATTATTGAAGTGGACAGGTTTTGTGCAAGTTAGATATTAGGAAGATTTCAGATATATATACACACGCTGGTTATCAAGTCGCCCGGTGCGCATCTTGTGCACCTGGGATAGGGCCCACCTGATGGTAAATGGACCACACACACCTCAAAGGCCCACCTTTACGCCCATTTAATGTATTGTACGCCGTTGGATTGACTGCACACCCATCTGAATGGACTGAACAACGTGAAACTTGTGGGACCCAGATGGAGATGATAGGAGTAAGGGGGATCTCGTCCCAGTCCTAGGTGGGGCCCCAGGTTGAGGCGCGGACACTGATTCAGTGCGCGACTCAGTGCTACACATACATACGTACATACAAACATATATGCAGCTCTCATTAAGCTGCAGCTTATGAAAAGATAAGCTAAGGTAAGCTTAAGTGTGTGGTGGGGCCCACCTGAGGACCCACATAGGGGTCGAGATGGGAGGGAATTTAAGGACTCCCTGAAACCCTTCTTTTTACACGAAATCAATCCCAACAATGGTTTTTATAATCTCTATCAGGCCCCAAAAGTTTAATGGTCAACAGTCCATTCGGATCGATACACGGTCGATCCAACGGTCCAGTAAATTTGGATCTGACCAAAAGTTTGTGGACATGTGAGGACCGTCCTCGTAGGAACTTCCCTATAACTTTTGGCTCATTTTCAAAAAATTACATGAAGTTGGATATTTCAAAGGCTTTGATGATATGATGACGACTGCGACGAAGACATATACATACGTACACTCATCCTGTATATAGTGGGGCTAGTTGCCCAACATACACTTAGGGGGTGCTCATGGGCCGGCCCTGGATATGTAATTAGGGCCCGATTAATTATTGGGTAATACTTCGATTAAGTGATAGAAAGGCCATAGCCCAGCCCGGTCTGGCTTTTGTAAGAAATGCATGTAACTTAATTTAGTTAGTGCCCTGGTTCAGCCTTGCCCTATTGATTAAATGAGCAGGCTTAGGCCTAACTTTTAGGGCCGGTGTCGGGGTTGGTCAGGGCCTGGGCTAGTGTTTCTAAAGTTGGATCAAGGCGGGCCTGGATATACCTTACCCCGGGGCCATGAACACCCCTACACACACTGCCACTTGTTTTTTTTTTTTTTTAAATACAATTAGGAATCTTTACTTATTCTCGTTAAAAATACAAGGAATCTTTGCCCATGAGTTCCAAGGATCTATGTATGCCTGCAACAACAAATCCGTAAATACTAGCAAAACCCCGTGGATAACCACGAAACCACCAAATGCACAGACTGATATGAATTATTTTTAATAAATTTATTAATTAGTAAACTTGTGAGTCCTTTTTTTTGTTGCTAATTTAATCTTTATGTTTTTTTCCAAATGTTTTATTCTTTAAGTGAGGCATGAATTGATTAAGAAAGATCAAATGATCATAGACCTAACAAATTGATCTAATATATTTAAGTGGGACCAAGATGAATGGGGTCCATCATCTCTATTCTAACCGTCCATAACATCATATGATGCGGGCTGGGACCCATTAATTGATTGATAAATATCAAATGATCAAATGATCATAGACCTCTCAAATTGACCAAACCTAACCTATTTAAGTGGGACCCCCAAGATGAATGGGGTCCACCATCTATATTCTAACCATCCATAAAACCATATTATGCGGGATGGGACCCATGAATTAATTTAAAAAGATCAAATGATCGTAGACCTAACAAATTGACCTAATATATTTAAGTGGGACCCAGATGAATGAGGTTCACCATCTTTATTCTAATCGTCCATAGAATAAGATGAAGCGGGCCGGGACCCATTAATTGATTGATAAAGATCAAATGATCATAGACCTCTCAAATTGACCAAACCTAGCCTATTTAAGTGGGACCCCCAAGATGAATTAATGGGGTCCGCCATCTATATTCTAACCGTCCATAAAAACATATGATGCGGGCTGGGACCCATGAATTACTTGATAAAGATCAAATGATCATAAACCTCACAAATTGACCAAACCTAACCTATTTAAGTGGAACCCCCAGATGAATGGAGTCCACCATCTCTATTCTAACCGTCCATAAAACCATAATATGCGGGATGGGACCCATGAATTGATTAAGAAAGATCAGATGATCAAATGATCGTAGACCTAACAAATTGACCATATATTTTTAAGTGGGACCCAGATGAATGGGGTCCACCATCTTTATTCTAATCGTCAATAAAATCAAATGATGCGGGCCGGGACCCATGAATTGATTGATAAAGATCAAATGATCATAGACCTCTCAAATTGACCAAACCTAACCTATTTAAGTGGGACCCCCAAGATGAATGGGGTCCACCATCTATATTCTAACAATCCATGAAATAATATGATGCGGGATGGACCCATGAATTGCTTGATAAAGATCAAAGGATCAAATAATCATAGACCTCACAAATTGACCAAACATAACCTATTTAAGTGGGACCCAGATGAATGGGGTCCGCCATCTTTATTCTAACCGTCCATAAAATCAAATGATGCGGGCCGGGACCCATGAATGATTGATAAAGATCAAATGATCAAATGATCATAGACCTCTCAAATTGACCAAACCTAACCTATTTAAGTGGGAACCCAAGATGAATGGGGTCCACCATCTATATTCTAACTGTCCATGAAATAATCTGATGCGGGCTGGGACCCATGAATTGCTTGATAAAGATCAAAGGATTAAATGATCATAGACCTCACAAATTGACCCAATATAACCTATTTAAGTGGGACCCCCAAGATGAATGGGGTCCACCATCTTTATTATAACCGTCCATAAAACCATATTATGCGTGATATGACCCATGAATTTATTTAAAAAGATCAAATGATCAAATGATCGAAGACCTAACAAATTGATCAAATATGTTTAAGTGAGACCCAGATGAATGGGGTCCACCATCTCTATTCTAACCGTCCATAAAATCATATGATGTGGGCCGGGACCCATGAATTGATTGAAAAAGATCAAA
Organism: Litsea cubeba; assembly: GCA_012931725.1. Taxonomy (NCBI): domain Eukaryota; kingdom Viridiplantae; phylum Streptophyta; class Magnoliopsida; order Laurales; family Lauraceae; genus Litsea; species Litsea cubeba. The sequence continues at coordinate 33,940,250 of CM022944.1, forward strand.
TGATCATAGACCTCATAAACTGACCAAACCTAATTTATTTAAGTGGGACCCCAAAGATGAATGGAGTCCACCATCTATATTCTAACCATTCATGAAACCATATGATGCGGGCTGGGACCCATGAATTGCTTGATAAATGTCAAATGATCAAATGATCACAGACCTCACAAATTGACCAAACCTAACATATTTAAGCGGAACCCCCCAAATGAATGGGGTCCACCATCTCTATTCTAACCGTCCATAAAATCATATTATGTGGGATGGGACCCATGAATTGATTAAGAAAGATCAAATGATCAAATGATCATAGACCTAACAAATTGACCAAATATTTTTAAGTGGGACCCAGATGAATGGGGTCCACCATCTTTATTCTAACCGTCTATAAAATCAAATGATGCGGGCCGGGACCCATGAATTGATTGATAAAGATCAAATGATCATAGACCTCTCAAATTGACCAAACCTAACCTATTTAAGTGGGACCCCCAAGATGAATGGGGTCCACCATCTATATTCTAACCATCCATGAAATAATATGATGCGGGATGGACCCATGAATTGCTTGATAAAGATCAAAAGATCAAATAATCATAGACCTCACAAATTGACCAAACATAACCTATTTAAGTGGAACCCCTCAGATGAATGGGGTCCACAATCTCTATTCTAACCGTCCAAAAAAGCATATTATGCGGGATGGGACCCATGAATTGATTTAAAAAGATCAAAGGATCAAATGATCGTAGACCTAAAAAATTGACCAAATATTTTTAAGTGGGACCCAGATGAATGGGGTCCACCATCTTTATTCTAACCGTCCATAAAATCAAATGATGCGGGCCGGGACCCTTGAATTGATTGATAAAATAATTTTAATCAAATCACGAGGGTGTGACAGAAATGTCTTGCTAGATGTGTAGATGATATCCAAATGGATAAAAAACAGAGATCTCCCCTGAATCACAATGGGTCCATGTAGGTTTGCACCCATTCTGACCAATTGAGCCCACAATCGACCATTCTATTTGTTTTTTTTTTTTAAGCCATTAAGATTTGTGGGTTCCTGTTGAATTGGTTAGGATGATCAGTGGGTCCCAACCTTGACAGTGATGTAGGCCCCAAGTGGGCCCCACAGAGAGCACAGATTTCTTTTATTGGATTAAGGATTATATTTCAATCCTTTACAATTTGGGATTTTCCTCTTCCCCATTTTGTGTGGTTGTCTTGGAAGTGAAATTTTAGATGGAGAATGAGAGATTTTAGGGATTGCATTAGCATGGAGAAGGAGAGATTTTAGGGAGGAAGAGATGGAGAAATTTTAGATGGAGAATGAGAGATTAGCAGAATACCATTTTAGGCCGGCTGCTGCCACGTGTCCATCTCCAAGACATGCCAGGTGTCCTCCTCCAGGAAGTGTATACATCCCTTTAGTAATATAGATATGTTTAAGGGAGACCCAGATGAATGGGGTCCACCATCTCTATTCTAACCGTCCATAAAATCATATGATGTGGGCCGGGACCCATGAATAGATTGAAAAAGATCAAATGATCATAGACCTCATAAACTGACCAAACCTAATTTATTTAAGTGGGACCCCAAAGATGAATGGAGTCCACAATCTATATTCTAACCATTCATGAAACCATATGATGCGGGCTGGGACCCATGAATTGCTTGATAAAGGTCAAATGATCAAATGATCACAGACCTCACAAATTGACCAAACCTAACATATTTAAGCGGAACCCCCCAAATGAATGGGGTCCACCATCTCTATTCTAACCGTCCATAAAATCATATTATGTGGGATGGGACCCATGAATTGATTAAGAAAGATCAAATGATCAAATGATCATAGACCTAACAAATTGACCAAATATTTTTAAGTGGGACCCAGATGAATGGGGTCCACCATCTTTATTCTAACCGTCTATAAAATCAAATGATGCGGGCCGGGACCCATGAATTGATTGATAAAGATCAAATGATCATAGACCTCTCAAATTGACCAAACCTAACCTATTTAAGTGGGACCCCCAAGATGAATGGGGTCCACCATCTATATTCTAACCATCCATGAAATAATATGATGCGGGATGGACCCATGAATTGCTTGATAAAGATCAAAAGATCAAATAATCATAGACCTCACAAATTGACCAAACATAACCTATTTAAGTGGAACCCCTCAGATGAATGGGGTCCACCATCTCTATTCTAACCGTCCAAAAAAGCATATTATGCGGGATGGGACCCATGAATTGATTTAAAAAGATCAAAGGATCAAATGATCGTAGACCTAAAAAATTGACCAAATATTTTTAAGTGGGACCCAGATGAATGGGGTTCACCATCTTTATTCTAACCGTCCATAAAATCAAATGATGCGGGCCGGGACCCTTGAATTGATTGATAAAATAATTTTAATCAAATCACGAGGGTGTGACAGAAATGTCTTGCTAGATGTGTAGATGATATCCAAATGGATAAAAAACAGAGATCTCCCCTGAATCACAATGGGTCCATGTAGGTTTGCACCCATTCTGACCAATTGAGCCCACAATCGACCACTCTATTTGTTTTTTTTTTTAAGCCATTAAAATTTGTGGGTTCCTGTTGAATTGGTTAGGATGATCAGTGGGTCCCAACCTTGACAGTGATGTAGGCCCCAAGTGGGCCCCACATAGAGCACATATTTCTTTTATTGGATTAAGGATTATATTTCAATCCTTTACAATTTGGGATTTTCCTCTTCCCCATTTTGTGTGGTTGTCTTGGAAGTGAAATTTTAGATGGAGAATGAGAGATTTTAGGGATTGCATTAGCATGGAGAATGAGAGATTTTAGGGAGGAAGAGATGGAGAAATTTTAGATGGAGAATGAGAGATTAGCAGAATACCATTTTAGGCTGGCTGCTGCCACGTGTCCATCTCCAAGACATGCCAGGTGTCCTCCTCCAGGAAGTGTATACATCCCTTTAGTAATATAGATGTCGGACAAATAAAAAAAAAAAGAAAGGGCAATGTTTCAAAAACTTGATAACAATTCGTATAGACATTTACACCTATTTCAAGGCCTCATTGCAGCACAACCTTTGAACGCACGCACGAGTGGAGGAAAATCCAAACCGTTGATATACCTCTAATACCCATTGTAATAAGCAACATATAAAATAGGGATTTTTACCAAAAAAAAAGTCAGTAAACTCGTATTATACAGATTTAGTGTGAAATACACGAAAATAACCATTTTAGTGTTTGTACGGTGATTTTTTACTCTTTTACCCTCCTTGTTTCGAACGACATCATCATCTACAACCCTTTTTCTATGACCTTTATTCCTCATTCCCGCCGGAGCTTCTCCAGCCCTTCTCCCGCGTCTTCCTCTCTCTCCCTTTTCCTCTACCTTTCTGCATGCCTTCTCCGTTCCCCCCTTTCTCCTTCCCTCTCGCCTACTCTCTCCTTCCCTCGGCTCCCTGCTCTCTCTTTCCCTCTTCCTCTCCGGCTTGCGGGTGAGAGATTTCAGAGATTCTCCTCCTTCGTTTTCTCCGACGCAAGGAAAAAATGGTAAGAGATTTCATTATCAGCTTCGGATCCTATCTCTATTGCATTTCAAACTTATGATTCTCTCACTTTCTTCATCCGATCGATCTCGTGTTGATTTCGGAGATTGGAATCCCTTTATCTTTTCTTGGTGTTTTTTTTCAGATCGTCGTAGATTGGTTGAAAGTTTGCATCTTTCTTCACTGAGAAATTAGGGTTTTGCGAAAAATTTAGGGTTCGATGAGGAGTTTTGTTTATGATGTGTTTTGTATGCGATTAGATTATTTTCTTATTCTGAGTTTCAAAGGAATTGCATGATTTGATCTTCTCTTTTATGGAATTAGATTTTTGGTTTTGTTGAATTTGCAGATAATCTGTTCGTGTTATTTGATGGGATCTATTATTGTTTATTCTTGTTTGCATTGATAGAACTTCTGTGCCTATTATCTATATTTTAAATGATCTGACTGCCGGTTCTTCCTAAACATTGGCCGTATCGATGATACTTATCATCAGCATATTGGCCATATCTGTGTGATTTTAAGGAAGCATAAGAAATTCTAACAAGTGTTTAAAAACTTAGAAAAAGGGAAAATCCTAGAATTTGAAATTTAACTTATCCATCCCATTTTTGTGTGTGTCAATTTTTACACTGATATAAGATATTGTTTCCTACAAGATGGATTCTGTCTAATTTTTAGTGATGCAGAGTAAAGTTTTTGCCCTTTCTAAAGCATAGTCCGCAATTGCGTTACTCATGCTCAAGTGTGTTGCCTTCTAAATTCAGTGTTCTTGTTATGAGTGTGGTTCCATAAACATGTACCATGTTTTTATGAAATAGAAACATGCGCCGTTAGATTATTTTTAATCTTTTGAGGTTCTTAATTAGTACGTGTGCAATCCTTGGATGACAGTCTTTTTTTTTTTTTTAAATAATTGATCAACTACATCATTCAGGAATTAATTGCCTTTAATCTTGTGAATCAATAAAGATGGACCTCAAGTGTAAACTTCAAACAATATTCCTTTGACACCTTTGTTTCTCAAGTCGTGCTGGAGAGTGCTTGAGCGTGTTTTCCCTTTAGAAACACCCACTGCTTGCGGGGGTCCACTTGAAGGCTTGACCATTAAAGGGATAGGGAGATGGATAGGTTTTTACTTAAGAGTGGACAAGTATCACGGTCCGATCCAGATGGGTCAACAAATATTCTGATTTGTTCCCCATTTAATTTAGAAAATTTAAAATTTAATTTGAACCGATCTTGATCATCCAATTTCAAATCTGGCCCTTTTTCTTGAGCTTCCTTGATTTACATGAAATTTTGGTTGTCTTTTGATCAAGTTGATCAAGATATTCAACGGCTAGATTTGTCATATATCTACATGGATCTCGATCATAAGCTCATGCGTCAACTAGGGAGTAGCTCCAAATCCAATAGCATAAAATTATCAAGGTCACTTGGATGGTTTGAACGCGTGCGTAGAAGTTCAAAATGGAACTGTTTAATGAATCAAAATGGTAAAAATGCAAGGAACTGTGATGCAAAGTGGATGCCACCATTAGAGGAAGACCCTGGGGACTGTGTTGTAGCCCAAGCATTTTGGATACCTGAATGCATATGATCGATTTTATGTCTTCGAGTAACAAATTCATCCAATAGTCCACAAATAGAACTGAGCCAGCTGAAAGATGATCCAATTATTGGAAGGCTATATAGAGCATAGCAGGACCATCAACAGAAGCCACACCTCTGTTCTTTTACTATGTGAAGAACTCGATTTAATTTTCTACATTATTTTTAAAATTAAAATCAAACTATATTATCAACTATGTATCGTGTCCATTTCTCCCTAATGCCTTGACAACAGGTCATTGGTTTACTAGGTCTACTTAGCAAGTTTCACAACTTTTAGTTTTACATTAACCATTTTTTTCTAGTGAATTGTTACTGAAACTAGCACATGTTTCTTTGACTGATGCTCTTTCACTGCTATACAAAAGTTTGGTTGCAAACTAATTATTATGAATTGATGTCACAAGTTGCTCGTTTGTGACACATTATCTTTTTACTTACAGACAACTTCAAGGCGCCTTGCTGACAGAAAAGTGGCGAAGCTTCAGAAAAATATCACAAAGAGGGGATCTATACCTGAAACAATAGTATGTTATTTGATCCAATTATTTGGAAAATATCACAATGACTACCCTGTTGGTCCAATTATTCTCGGCTTCTTTGTCCTTGTGGTCATTGGATCATGTATGTTATTTCTCCTTTCCTTATGATCCTTCAACAGTAGACATTTAATCTAAAGCGTTCATATGAGTTTGTTGTCCCTGCAACAATATATATCTTGGAGGAGAATAGAAATTGGTTGATGTAACAGCTGGTATCCTTTCTAGTAGATTATTAGTGGCATCTGTATGATTCATTGAATTAGAAAATGTCTATGGTGCTTTTTGGTTATTTTGAAAATTATATGAGGAAAACTAACAAGGGTTAAAAAAAAAAAGAGAAAAAAGAGTCTTGATGCTGTGTGGGTCTTATCCAAGAACAATTCTTTTAGAAAAGTCATTGCCACATGCAATGTGGAAACTAGCACCATTGAGTACCTTTTCTTTTTCTTTTTCCCCAATTTTCTTTTTCTTTTTTAATTTCCTTTGATGATAAAATTTAGACAAGCAATTCAATCAACAACTTGTTATTGGGAATGGATATGCTGTTATTGGTTTAATGCTGTCATAGTTTAACTGATTATGACAACATATGGTTTTGACACACTCCTAACCCGGCAATCTCCGTTTTTATCTGTAGTTCCATCTCCATTAATCTAATTGCTTGACGGATAGTTTTAGTTTTTCTGAATTTGTAATGGTTTGGGGTTATGTCTCATGTTAATTTTTGCTTTGCCAAAAAAAAAAAAGAATTATGATATGAACACACCCAAAGCCCAAAGGTCAGTGGCACAATGATATTTTCATGAGGTCTTGAAATCAGCATTCTTCTTTTTTGTGAATTTCTGAATTTTGAGAACATGGGTTTACTACTATCTTTAGTTCAAAAACTATTTAATAACCTAATTGCTGCAGTTCTTTTGCACCATCCACCCACCTAGAAGCAACCTGAACTTTTGTTAGGTGTCATGCAGGTGTTTACCATTTATGGGGGTATGGTTATGTGAGCCCTAACACACTTTGCAGCAAAATGAATCTGGTATGGTTATGTGAGCACTAATACTCTCTTCAACAAAATGAATTCTAACTGAAACCTCACTAAAAGAGCTTTTAAATTAACTTCCCAGTTTGAAAACAGGGAGTGTGTGCGTCTCTAATCAGACCATAAAGTTTATGATGAACTTACATGTGTACACTCTTCTTTTAAAAATTAAAATCTAACTTGAATACAATTCTAGATTGATCATTAGGTGGACATAGGCAAGTTCATTTTCTAGTAGTATTAAAAGAGGAAGGAACTTTCAACAGTATTTCTTGATCTTGAAGAATGTCTTTCAGCCACAGAAAAAATGGAGAAAAATAGTTGCAGCGGTAGAAGCTTGAGTTATGATATAAATTGTAGAAACGAAGATCTCCAGCTCATCACTGGACTTCATCACCACACTAGCAATTTAAGTGTGGGTAACAATTTAAAAAGTATACCTGTCATGATTTCCAGATGCTCAACACCCCATGCGGTTTGGCTATTTGACTTGCAACTCAGATATCAGACTTTGGGCTTGAATCTTTGAAGCTTGAAGATATCAGATACTAGGACTTAGAATCTGCGAGTGGCAAACTATACCTATTAGGAAAATATATTTCTAAGCCAAATCAGTGAGCCATTTCTCATTGTTTATGCACTCCATTATAAAGCAATTGTCATTATGTTGTTGGAGATAGAAAATGAGCGAAGAACCTATAAATAATTGTAACGATATCGTTATCAGAAAATTTTAAAAAACTAGATTTTGAGTGAAATCGTAAGTTTTTCTTATTGTTTATGTATCTCAATATAAAGTCACCATCATTTTCTTGTTGGACACAAAAAATGGATGAAGAAACTATAAATGATGGTAACCTTATCGTTATCAAAAAACAATGTCGGGCACAAAATTCAAGTTTGTATGATTAGGAATTCAAGTTCTATCAGATATCCTTCCCTAAAAACCATCTATAGATAATCCCATCTGCAATTATAAAATGTTTTTTTCTTATGTTTGTTGCTATTCTTAACCTTACTTATGGGACCTATTATATCGGGCAGTGTAGCCATTTCTAACTCATATGACCTGATTTATGGGTCTGGGGATGTCTGTAGTTGGTGCCACCTGATAGAGTATATGCATGTTCTGAGAGAATATTCTTCAATTGATCTCGTGCCACATATCCTTAACAAGGCTGTTAGATGGTTAAAAGTGCATCCTTAAATTGAAGTGATCTCCACTTACTCATCAGATAACAAAGATTTGGTTCTCTCACACGGTGCAGTGGAAGAAGCCTATGGATGTCAATAGAAGTATTCATTTCTATTTTTTCTCTCTACCTGAATGGTTCCGTGGTTGACATAAGGTACATCCTAACAAAACAATAGTTTCAGTTTCTTTGGCATCCATATCTTGGAATGTGAATGAATTTTTGTGACTGATATCTTTGTAAGTAGTATCATACATGAGCAGAAGTAAGGTAAATATATTGAGACTGATTTGTTGTATTTTGGGCTTATTACCTTCTCTTTTTCCTCGGAAGGAGAAAATTGAGCTGAACTCTTTTCTTCTTGTCTTTTGATTTCTACTAAAATCAAAGTCTAATTATCTATAACGTTGTTTTATACTTCTATTCCTCGATTGCTGATTAATATGGTCTCTTGTTCAGACACAGAGGCTGCCCTAGAAACGAAACGTAAAGTACTCTGATCTCTTGCTCCGATACCGAACCCATTTTGTGCAAGCAAGTCTGCAGGCGTACTCTCAGATGGTCAGATGCTTAGCTTGTAAAACAGTAAGTGCTACTATATAAAAAATTTATGCAGCTGATGTTTGTTAAATATCACATCTATAGCTTTGCTGATATTTTCTGCAGGTCTCTTACTGCTGGTGAATGTTGATGGAAACACTGGAGCTGCTGTGGAGCTTGTTATTAAATATGATATATACCCACTTTTGCTTAATTGCCTCATTGAAGGGTACAGGAGAAAGTTAAGCTGTTTTGCACATTCTTTTCCAAGTACCAATTATGATGATCAAATTTTTTTTGGTGGTAGAAGTTCAAAGATTCTGTGCCTTAAGTGCTTGTTGAATGAGCCAAACCTCATTTATATTGTTCTGATTGCCCATGTCAGGTTGAGATTTGATAATGGCCTTGAGATCTGAAATTTGCTGGAATTCTGGGCTCCATGATTGAGATTCAGGGCTAGTTTCTATAATAGTCCTTATGAATCTTGATAATGACAAAAGTGGGCCAGAATCTGATGAGATCAGTCCCTCATGCAAACACATAGGAAGGGGAACAAACATCAGGAAACACCACCAATCCACCTTACATCATTTTATTCTCCATTTTAAAAACATTGATACGATACCTCCTTGGCTGGAATTAAGTAACATATCCATATTTAGATTTGTTGTAAAAGTATCTGATCACTTCCTTATAGAATAGAGCTTGCATAACTTATCCTTTAGCCATTACCTTTCTCTATTGTAATGTTGATATTACTCTTAAGGTAGGACTAATCTATTTGACCTGTTTCCTCTTTGTTGAAAACTAACTTAGCCTCCTGCGGCACTACACTAAGAAATCAGGAATGAAACTCTTGTAATAGTTGATCTTTAGGATTTCTTATCCTTCTTGCTAGTGTGGCTATGCTGTGTGGTTGGCTAAGTGATGCCTCTAATTGTATTTGTCTCGCTGTGTGACATTAATTCATGTTACATAAGATTGAGACAATTATTAAGAAGTGTCAGTTAAAAAAAACAAAAATATGACGAAGAAGGTTAGTTTAAGAGTTTTATTTTTAAAATCATATAAATACAGAATTCAATTATCACAATCTAATTGAAATCAAATTATGCATGTGCGTACGACAATGGTCGATAATGGAGATATTATAACACAAACAATGGGATTAGACCAGATCATCACACAAAAGACTTTGAATTTAACTGTAAGAACATTTGCCCCCAATTTATGAAGTGTTGTGCTTATCTTTATTGCATATGGCCTCATATACTTTATCATGTGCAGGTTTCGGCCAAAGATCTTGAATTGAACCTTAAAAAAGATCTGTCAGAATGAAATATGCGAAGATCACTTGGAGTCTTTGTAGGGTGTCATCTTTTAAGATTCACTGGGATCTCTTGGAGTGCTACCCCATTCACGTTGTTGTCACTTTAGATACATTTGTATTTGTTGGATTTTGTTGGATATGTTGTCTATCCTAAATTAAGTCGTATGATTGCTGATTGTTGCAGGTTACTGTCCTAACATGTAGACAACACTCTATTTGGTGACTCTTTGTTATTGCTTTGTATTTAAGTGGGAGTTTGGAAGACACAGTTGCAATTTAGTTGCTGTTTGATTCAAGTTTCTCTTTGGAGGATGTATATTTGCTCTTTGTAGTATGAATAACATTGTGAATTCTCAATTGATAAGGCCGTGGGGACTTTTGTTGTTGTCTGGCCAATAGCAATTTTAACTATCAGTGGGGTCAGTACAAAGGGTGCCATAAAAATAATCATGGACTGTTTGGGGAAGCAATGTGTTGTCTTACTCTAAACCATGCGTAATCAATCTCAGTGTTTCCTTTTTCCAGCTATCCATTATGGTTGCAGCCAAAATAATGAAGGTGTGATTCATCTATGGGACGTCACTACCAGATTTCAGTGTATTTGGAGGATTGGAAGTCACATCACCACTAACAGAATCTACCGCGCACGACGCTGCTACCACACATTTCCATCCTTCGTCACGGATGAAGCGGTCTATGTAGCTATCAAGTTATAAGTTTGAATGGTCAGAACTGTGGAAGAAGGCATTGTTGTACATTAGTATACTTGCATATTAATTGTAACAACAACCGTTAAAGAGCACATTGATAACAACACCCATTTTCTGTAAGGTCACACCACTACTGTGCTTTGGAAGGTGTATTAGTATACGCACTTTGAAAATACACTTTGGAAGGAGGTGTATTAGTATACACATTTTTTCATCGCAGTCTGTATCTTGATGCATTTTCAGGATCACCCTCTCTGCCAGATAGCAATTAGAAATGAAAGTCTACAACGGATCATAACGATATCGTTATCCAAATAATTATAAATCACTAAAATTTTAAGGCCCTCATTTTCGTTGGTCGTTTTAATATCTCGTGGGCTATTCAGGTTCATTTTCGTTGATCGGGAACAAAAAAAAAAAGGAAATTTGAGGGAATAAACTCGCCAATAGCAAAAAGTATAGACATCGCTATCGGAAACTAATGTAATCATTGCTCTGGGTCGAATATGTAGGCTTTTCTCACAGATGTTAGATTTCAAATGACATTTCAAATCTGAATAGCCCATCCTTTTGGTTCCATCCAGTGTGCAAGTAATTCTAAACAAAGCCATGGTATATTGGAAGTTTGGAACTAGGGGCTGCCCAATTAATTACTTTTCTTGACTTCGTCTACAATAACTGGTCCTTCAAAGGTCTTATATGATTTCAAAACTTCTCTTGATGCTACAAATTTGACTTGGTTTGAGTTTTGTTCTACTGAATTAAGTCCAACTGGAACTTTGTTTTTGATGTTTCCATTTACTCTTGATGTTCTAGGGTTTCCAATCTACAAACCAGCCACATTTATATGCCATACTCCACTAAGGAGTTTACCCATCTAACTGACTTTCAGCAAGGGTGGTCTCTGATGAATGACTGCCATTCCTTCAATCTCTTTGCCATCTTAATCGTTGCTGCTTGAAATTCTTTTGACTCCATAGCCTACTTAACTAGATTTTCTCTACAAGAGCGCCAATGAACTACCTTTCTCCAAGACTATATTTCATTTCTTTCAATCCTCCAGGAGAGTGGCAACATCATGCGACTAATATTTCTTTTGCAGGAAATAGTCGCACTAACCATCCTTCCACAACTGAGGCTAAAGATTGTGGTACCCTTTAATAGATTAGTTAAACTGGCAGTTAGTGAGGTGATAAGAATGACGAAAAAGAGAAAAAAAGACTTATGTAGAGTGGTTGATTGTGCAGAGTGATTCTTCACTAATGTGTTGGGTGTCAGATAAGTAGGAGGCCCATGGAGAATAACTCAAGATACAAGAGTGTTATCTGTTAAGGGAGGTGGGGTTTTCCACTTATTAAATGGTGCCAATTAAGTGGCTTCTTTAGCTAAACAGGCACAAACAAAAGTTGGATTGTGTATAAGCCATTAGTTGTAATTCTTCATGTTCATTTTTTCTTTCGGTCTTTGTCTCTCTGTCTCTTTTGTTTTGATTTTAGAAGTTATTGTATTGTTTTCTGAGTATGACTAATATAGTTTGAACCCTCGTTGTGAGGGTTCGAACCTTCACCTAACTGCATTCCTGGGCCAAATCCCAGAAGCCCGAAGGTTCGAACCCTCATTGTGAGGGTTCGAACCTTCACCTGACTGCATTCCTGGGCCAAATCCCAGAGAGCCTGAAGGTTCGAACCCTCTCGTTGTGAGCGTTCGAACCTTCACCTGACTGCATCCCTGGGCCAAATCCCAGAGACCCCGAAGGTTCGAACCCTCGTTTTGAGGGTTCAAACCTTCACTTGACTGCCTTCCTGAGACAAATCTCAGAGAGACTGAAGGTTCGAACCCTTGTTTTGAGGGTTCGAACCTTCACCTGACTGCCTTCCTGGGCCAAATCCCAGAGAGCACGAAGGTTCAAAGGTGATATTGTGACAGAAAGGGAAAAAACTAAAAAATAAAAAGTCTAAATTTATTGTATAATGCACTTAGATTATGAATCTTCCTACTTGAAATTTCTTTAAACATCACTAATAGGGACATCGAAGCCATTAGGTTTATATCCTCATCATGGAACCTTTATGAATATACTGAGATATCAATCTGAGCAGCATCCATGAATCGTTCCCATTATTTAAATATCATATTTTTAAATCGAGGCCATCAACTTGCTGGATAATAACTTTCTAATAGTTCTATTTTTAATTTTCTCTTCAAATGGAATCGACGAGAATACTTACCTCTTGGGCCTCTTTAGACAAAATCTCACAAGATTCAATATGTCATTAATCAAAGTAAAAAAAAAAAAAAAAATACATTTGGAGTCTGTTATTTCAACTATCAACCAACCCCTTACATAATAGTAGCACCCCATTGTAAAGTCATTGTCATTTGGAGCCTTTCTCATTGTTTATGCACCCCATTATAAAGTCATTGTCATTTTGTTGATCATCACATAAAAAAATGGGGGAAGAACCTATTTTGGATGTGCATGTATGCATAGCTTCCAGATAATATCTAGATAACAGACAAGAAGATGAGCATTCTTCTGAATAATAGAGTTAAAATGCTATGCTTTCAGATTAGTAAAAATAGGTTGAGCATTACAGTACAAAATTACAAAGACATGATGGGTGCAACAAACATAAAAACATTTTAGCAATGCGGCATTAACGATGAACCCAACCGAATCAATTCATAGATCCCATCAGTAAGGTTAAGAATAGCAACAAACATAAGAAAAAACATTTTGGCATTACAGATGGGATGATCTATAGATGGTTTTTAGAGTGGGAAATCTTTAAGAAATTGAATTCCTACTCATACGAACTTGAATTTTGTGCCCGACACTGTTTTTTTATAACGATATCGTTACTATCTTTTATAGTTTCTTCATCCATTCTTTGTGTCCAACAAGAAAATAATAGTGACTTTATATTGAGATGCATAAACAATAAGAAAGACTCATGATTTCACTCCAAATCTAGTTTTCAAAAAATTTTTGATAGCGATATCGTTACAATTATTTATTGGTTCTTCGCCCATTTTTGTCTCCAATAACAAAATGACTCAGACTTTATAATGGGGTTCATAAACAATGAGAAAGGCTCACGGATTTGGCTCAGAAATGCATTTTCCTAATAAGGGAAGTGAAGGTTCGAACCCTCAAGATGAGGGTCTGAACCTTTGGACTCTCTGGAATTTGGCCTAGGAATGCAGTGAAGTGAAGATTCGAACCCTCAAAACGAGGGTTCGAACCTGCATACTCTTTGGAATTTGGCCCAGGACCGCAAGGAAGTGAAGGTTCGAACCCTCATCTTGAGGGTTCTTGAGGGTTCGAACATTCACTTCACTTCTTTCCTGGGCCAAATTCCAGAGAGTCCAAAGGTTCGAACCCTCATCTTGAAGGTTCGAACCTTCACTTCACTGCCTTCTTGGGCCAAATTCCAGAGAGTCCGAAGGTTCGAACCCTCATTCACTTCACTTATTAGGAAAATGCATTTCTGAGCCAAATCCATGAGCCTTTCTCATTGTTTATGCACCCCATTATAAAGCCTGAGTCATTTTGTTATTGGAGACAAAAAATGGGCGAAGAATCAATAAATAATTGTAACGATATCGATATCAGAAATTTTTTAAAAACTAGATTTTGAGTGAAATCGTGAGTCTTTCTTATTGTTTATGCATCTCAATATAAAGTCACTATTATTTTCTTGTTGGACACAAAAAATGGATGAAGAAACTATAAAAGATGGTAACGATATCGTTATCAAAATACAGTGTCGGGCATAAAATTCAAGCTCGTTTGAGTAAGAATTCAATTTCTTAAAGATTTCCCACTCTAAAAACCATCTATAGATCATCCCATCTGCAATCCCAAAATATTTTTTCTTATGTTTGTTGCTATTCTTAACCTTACTGATGGGATCTATGAATTGATTCAGTTGGGTTCATCGTTAATGCTGCACTGCTAAAATATTTTTATGTTTGTTGCACCCATCATGTCTTTGTAATTTTATACTGTAATGCTCCACCTATTTTTACTAATCTGAAAGCATAGCTCAACAACTGTATGAGAGAGCACAATCTTGGCCCTCCATTTTTGTTTCAATTTCAGTGGCTAGATGCAAAAGTAAAAAAGCACCCTTTTTTGTTGAAACTCAAATACAAAATGGTAACGTATTTACATGCCTTTCCAATACAATTCTATGGACACATCTGAAACTCCAATGCAGTGTGGACATTCATTCAAATAGGTCCATCATTTAAAATAGGTCACAATTATTATAAGAATTCATAATCATTTGAATTCCAGAAAAATAAATAAGATCACAAATTCATATTTCACATTCAGATTACTCATTTAGATTGACACCTATCAGGAACATTTAGAATTCATTGGGAAAAAAACCACCATTCCACCATCCAATATCCAGGAAAAAAAATTGTCATTCCACCACCCACCATTTCAACATTCAACTGCTTTCATCTAGGAAAACTTTTTTTAGTGCAAGTTTCAATACAAATGTAGCATTCCAACATCCCAACATCATTATAACATCATTACATTCCAACACTAACATCCCAACATGTCTTTACAATGCATTCAATCCCATTACATCCAAACACAAACTACCCTTTTTACATGACAACATTCCATGTGCAGCAGCAACCATTCTCATACAAATCACCCATGTATATGGCAACATCTAGTCTCAACCCATCACGCAAAATCCTTTTTCTCCATGGGATACTCTTTCCCATGCACCATCACTCCATGTTTATAATGTAAATACCTGCAAAATACATGGCAGAAGTACACATTAGAAGATGGATTATAATGATTCATTAAAATTATTGATTAACTATAACAAATGTATACCTGAAATGACAGAGTGGGTTTTTTTTTATTATAGGATTTATAGGTTCAGGAGTTTATGCTAACCCAAAAGGTGTAAATCAAGAGAGAGATTGTTTATTGGAAAGAGAGATACTAACAAAAAAAAGTGCAAATCGATAAAAACTATGTATTGAAAATTATAAGTGTTACATATATCAGTGTTACATAAAGACACAGGATGATAGTCAAAATTAAATTTCCAAGAGGTACGAATGAACATAAAAAAAAAAAAAAATCACATTCCAATTATCTATCAAGGAATCATGGGAAAACCTCACTTCCCAACCAGCCTCAAAATCCCAAACCAACAACATCACAGGGCATATACCAGATAGAAAGTAATAAAAATCCAACAATTTTGTTGGGTGCAACTTTCACCTCCGCAGCTTCACGACAACCACCATCATTTATGCTCATCTTATCAAACCAATATAAAATCCCCCATCCTTCTAACATAGCCCAGCAAAGCTACAACCATGACTCACATTCAAGTTTGAAGTAAATGGTAGTCTCCAAAAACATTCACGAAAATAGCTTCAGATTTGGTCCCATTCCCAATAAATCAAATACTAAATCAGCCCATAACAATATTCCCACCACCATTCAGGAGCCCCATCGCCCCCGTTTCAGCCATTTTAAACACAAAACAACCCAAAGTAATAAGCACATCAAGCCTGAAATTAAAATCTAAAGGGAGGCCTCATATGAGTTTAAGAAGGTTATGTGCCAAGTGAGGTACAATAGATAGGCTTTTGGGGCAAATAAGTTGGAACCGGCCAAAGTAGGCTAAAAAGCGAAAAGTCCCAAAATGACATCTAAATGACCTGAAATTAATGATACCTTTCTAATATGTTGAAATAGGGATTTATGGGCTAAATGAGTCATTTTCATAGGATTAAGACAAAAAAATAGCCAACATTAATTTTTGTGCCCCAAAAGTTTAAAGGTCATAAAATGTCACCAAAATGACTGGAGAGTTCAAATCACAAGGACAGTGAGACTGAAAACTCTAAAGGACGGTAACGAGGATTTGAACACTGGGCAGTCATGTGAGAACTGACGCCTCTTACCACTGAGGTGAGGATGTAAACAATCAAGCTGGTTATACCATATGAAGATGTAAAATGAAAAGAAAAAAAACATAAAAAAAATGAATATTTGAAGATACCTCTCTGAGATGCTGCCTTTTTGAAGAGAATTAAGCTCTAAGAATTTCCTACCATCACTAGGCAAAAATCCAACATAACCCAAGGAAACATTACACGAGTGGATTGAAACTCCATTTATTTAGGAGTCTTTCTTTATTAGGATTCAAACTTCAACACCCACCTACACCAATCTCCAATCCAACCTTCAAGACTCATCTAGACTGAACCCAACTTTCAAGTCAAACAACCCATTCAACATTCCATCACACTCGGCCTGCAATCCGATCAAGGAAAAAATTGGAATATTTGCCCATTTCTATCATATTGTGGTTCAGGTTCCTAGTCCCATTTTTATCATATAGTTTCCAAATTTTCTATAATCAGTTATCTCATAAAGTGACAACACAAATACTAAACAACACGGACGAGACTTGATATGTTGTAAGACTTGTAACTGGAGCTACACATGGACAATGCTTGTAACTGGAGCTACATTTGTAACTGGAGGTATCACACTGTAGAAGGTTGATGCACAATGCTTAAAAGTGTATTAGGCATTGGCTAATGTAATCCATGAGAAGTACAAGTGTTTTCTACATGACATAGGGAATCAGATCTTGGTAGTTGGCAACATGTTAAACCACCACAAAATTTTAAAAATCGCCAATTAATTGGGTCTATCAATGTAGACTCATTAGATGGTTCAAACCCACTAATTGGTCTACACCAGTTGATCTTCTAACATTTAAAAAAAGCCACCACTGAAACCTTAAAAAAAAAAAAAAAAAAAAAAACCGTGATCTATCCATTGCCACAATCACACCACCACCATCACAGCATGCACAACACATACAAAAAATAAATTAAAGAAATCTGCAGTCATACAAACAAATTTACAACCTACAGTTAAATAAAAAACAGTCATACCTGAGGTGGTTTAAAAATCAGTGAGCAGAGATAGGGTTGCAAAGACTGCAGAGAGAGGATTACAGACCTAAGGAAGAAGGAAAAAAAAATAATGAAAATAAAAGAAAGAATAGAGATGAGGACTCACTGCGATTCGCTGCGTTAGCGAGATTGGGCAAATTTCTCCCCAAATCAGAGAGGAGATTGGGGCAGATCTTATTTTTCATTTTTGCCCAAAATATGAAAATTGATACATGGGAGAGAGAACTACTACAGGTGCTATGGATAACCTTAGAAAGGCCTTCACTTTTCTAAATGAATTCTCAGATGGAACCTCTTTTTTTTTTCTATCTCAAGATTCCAACAACATATACATATAAACCCACCAAGGATCTCTCTAAAAAAAAAAAAGAAGGAAAGTTTAACCCAATTTTTCAAACCCCAAAAGTATTCTTTCTATAATTTCTTTCTCACAAACGAAATTTGGGTTATCAGTCTCTTTGTGTTTTTGATTGCTCAAATATAACTAGACCCAGAGAGGGTTCTCTTTCTCATTTTTTTCAGCAAAGTGAAACCTCTAAAAACCGAGAAAGATGGTGAGAAATGCCTTCACTTTTTTATTTGAAACCCAATGCTTAGGAAGGAATCTCTTCATATCCCAAGGTTTCAATCATATAAGAAGGAAACCCAACAAGGATATCTCCCTCAAGTTTGAACAAAAAATTAACAATAGATTAGGCAAAATCCAATCTAGAAAAAAAGTGAAGGCATTTCTCACCCACCTGGAAGCATGGCAATCATTGTGGGTAGGGGATTGGAAAGGTGACTAGTGTTGTGCAAGAAAATCAGCCCCCATCAGATATCCCTATATTTATTGATTTTTGAAGGCCTCCAACTTGGAAGGTTTTATGACTGTACAATTTTTTGCGGTTCAATTCAATGGTTAGTGTAGGTTGTATAATTCACAGATGGTATTGAGTATGAGGGGGAGACTGATTAAAGGTAAACCAAGTTGGGGCTGGACAACATATTAATAGTAAGTAATCCAGACTTAGTTGACTCTTTTTTTTATTAATTCATTACTCAATTAAAACTCTCCAAGAGATAGTACAAGTTTGTAACTACCATCTATGTCGCTAATCTTTGAAAATGAGGTTATTGGTTAAATAAACTTCTTTTATTGATTATTTTAACTTGATTATCTTATTGTTACTGCTGTGGGCTTGTGCCCCAAATCAACTGCAAACATGAACAGGAGGCAAATATGGGAATGCTCCCTTTTGTAGAAACCAACTGATCCTTGCTTACCACATACTCCATCTCACAGATGACAGATCAATCACTTCTTTTCACTTCATATAGTTTACAAAGAGTCACTATCAGAAAGTTTGTGGGTAGATCACAGCTTTAAAGATATGGGTTCTTTCTTATGATGGCAGTTGTAGAAGACATGTCGGTTGTATTGCAAGATTCTCTTTCATGTTGTTGTAAGTGAGAGTCTCTCTTCCTCTTTCTTCTTGTCTCCTTCTCTTTCGCTTTTCTTTCATAGATCGAAGGCCATGGATTCTGGCAACAGTGGAAGTATGCAGTCATCAAGTGGTGGAGATGAAGAGCATGATTCAAGAGCAGAAGAATCCATCTCAGCCTTGTTGAAATTTTCAAATTATCATATCCACACTTCTACTATTGGTTTGCATCGCGTGTGGCATGGATGATATCAGTATAAGTAGCTCGATGCCAGTCACTTAAAATCTAATTTTCAAAATTTTCTGATAACGATTTCGTTACAATTATTGATAGGTACTTCGCCCATTTTTTATCTCCAACAATAAATATGACAATGACTTTATAATGATGTGCATAAACAATGAGAAAGGCTCACGGATTTCATTCAGAAATGCATTTTCCTTATAGGTATGGTTTGCCGCTCGCATATTCTACACTTGGGTCACGAGTTCTCTAGTATTGGTTCCAGTTTAAGCACTACTGAAAGAAGCCAATTTACATCTAATCGGGGGTTCAACTTCAACCATATTTTCAGACCATCCATTCTAATTTTTAGGATTCCATGTTTTACATCTAACCAAGTTTGAAATGCAGAGAAACATATCGAAGTTTCCCCAGAATTTATCGAAGTATCGGCCAAAATCATCCACTTACTAAACTGGCACACTAAATAACCTAAAATATTCAAAAGATTCAAAGCATAAAAGTCTACTGTAGCCTATCAGAAAATGGGCAACAACTTCCTCTAAACTTGTCGTAGTTGCAATACATGGCTCGTAAAAAAGGTTTGAATAATCCAAGCATTTGATCTTCAAAAACCATTTGACACGTGAATACATCCTTCAACCACAAATAAGCTCTCAAAATTTATAGTTAGCTTTCTTTACAGCCAACATGCCTCAAATGTGCGACCTTCTCATTGCAACAATGAGAACCTTCCTACTTTGCTACATGCTCTCGTCAAGATTCCTCAATGGTTTGTAGTGAAACTTTGGGTTGGTCTATAAACGTTCCATAAAGTGGATGTGCTTGGATTGTACTACCAAATGACTCATCCTTTGCCTCGCATAAGGTGTGGAGTTTAAAAAGTTGTGTTCCCAACTCTTTAAGTGACCATCTTGGCTCTCCAATAAAATAAAATAAAATAAAACCAGGTTTGAAAGCTCCAACCATCCATAAATCTACACTCTGAGGGTCACTCTCATCATGTTTGACCTTCAGATCAAAAACACCTCTCATGAATCACAATTGGCCTATGTATCGCTCAGATCATAGTGATATTCTCACGTCTTTTGAGTTATCTTTTTCACCCAAAGATTGAAAAAAAAAATATGTGAAATCAGATCCAGCTGCAATTCACATATGAGGTTCCGATTCAACATTCTATATTTCATCTACCCCACATTTACAGAGACAGAACTAAAAAAAAAAAAAAAAAAGAGCTAAGATGATGCTACAACCAAACAAGATCCTCGTCTATAAAACAGATCCAATTATTCGAAAGAAAAGTGGCACAAAATAAAGGAAAATATCATTAGATCTTTTTAGTTGAAGAGGAAAAATTGCAGACCTGATGAGATTCTTGGAAGTGATACGAGGGGCTTTGATTGCAGCACCAATCAGACTACTTCCCGTTATAAAAATACCCCTGATGATGTTACAAAGAGAAAAAAAAATATAATTCTCAGAACCCGAAATCCAAAAGAAAAGATTGGATAGAAATGAATTCATACCAAGTGGCTCCCAAGACTGATACGCCAATTGAGATGGCGATTCCAATGGCGGAGAAAGTGTAGGGTGAGATCCGCACGATCGCTCGCGTGAGATCCGCACGATCGCTCGCGCCCACAAGCCAGAGTCTCCCATGCCCATCGATTCTTCCATATTGGATTTTTGCTATTCAGATGCCGATCTCTGCAGTGAGAATTAGGGCTAGGGCTTGGATCTAGATGGATGTGCAGAGATTTTTTAGAGCTTCTCTCTCTCTCTCCGACTACTTGTAATACCGACCCCAAAGAGAAAAGATGATGGGAGATGAATGTGGGCTGGCTTGAGTTCGAGATGGAACCCATATTGCCAAGCTCGAGCCTGAGTCCAAATTTTGAAGTCTAAGCTTGATCCAGGCATCGAGCGGAGAGGGAAATAGAGAGTAGTGAGCGGAGAGGGAGGGGAACGAGAGAGCATCGAGCGGAGACGGAGAGGGAACGAGGGAGCTAGAGCCGCAATGCAGGGAGAGGGAAGGGGGAAGAAAGGAGAAGATTCGATGGTTTTAGGGTAAAAGGGTGGGATTGAAAACGATATCGTTCGATAAAGGGAGGGTAAAAGAGTAAAAAATCACTGTACGAACACTAAAATGGGCATTTTTGTGTATTTCTGATTAAATCCGCCGTATTTGTGTATAGGGGCACTTTTTTGGTAAAAATCCCTAGAAAATATTCCAATCGATGAGTTAACCACGGTTAGACTGACTGCATCTTAGCACATCATCAATCAATTTACTTCCGTCCCTTTCCTTTCTTTTTTTTAATAAAAACGAATGGAGTGGAGTCATCATGTGTAAAATCGACTGTAAAATCTAACGATTGATCATGGTCACGAAAATTGGTCTTAGTAATTTAGAGACAGTCAATATAATGGGTGCAAGGAATAAATCATCGGTTCAGATTTTCAAAAGTTTAGGAGAAGAAACGTTACATATAAGAACTTCACCGAGACTTTTAGTTGTGGATCCGCAACAACAACAACAGTAGATATATCAGTGCAAGATATAGTGAAGAAATAAAAGGCGAAAAGATTTACCAGAAATTGCAGCCAAACAACGATGTTCCATCAACAAATCCTAACCGAAAAATGTTACCGAAACTAGTTTGAAATATACTTTCCTTAATTTATACAGCATTTGCTGAATCAATATCATCATAAAGACTGAAATCATGAAAAATGTTACCGAAACTAGTTTGAAACATTCTTTCCTTGATTTATACAGCATTTGCTGAATCAATATCATCATAAAGATTGAAATCACGAAAAGGGGAGGAAAATACATGTTTCCTAAAGCGATTTATACCTGAGATTGAGAGCACTGAAACGAGAAGAAGCGAACCCAAAATGAATTCCAGGGAGAGATGTGAAAAGAAGAGTTTCAGGTGTTGAGTGTGTTACCTTATACGGGCTAACTCAGGTTAAAAAATGGACATTTGGTCAGTTTTTGCATCTCACTTTTCCATGAACCAACTCCGGTTTGCTCGATTCTCCCATGTGGTTGCTGTCGTAAATAAGATAAAGTAAGACGCCTTGTCTTGTCACGAGGACATGTGATCATGTCAGGAACCCTCTCTCAATTATATATATTAAATTAAAGGGGGAGGTTGGCTGTGAGGAGTGGCACGTCATCCTTAAAATATCTCTTCTTTTAAAAAAATATATAAGAAAAAGTGGGCCACCACATTCATCTAAAACAAATCTCATCCCTAAATCTTCATTTTAATTATCTTTTTAAAATCACGTCCCTAAATCTCTCCATTTCATTCAAAATTTTTTATAAAGATAAGAAAGTCACATCTTTATCATATCTCATACAATTTCTCTAAACAACTTCTTTCATCCTTATCACACTTAATATTTCTCCACTTCTACCAAGAAGTTGATAATACCGTGGGATATTTCTTCCAAGTTAAAGACGACACAAACAATGCCACCTTTAAACACATCATGATGCACCTTAATGAATTAGGATAAGAGGCTCACTTTTAAATATTACACCATGTGACCCCACCAGTGCTCTTTGGAACACCACATCAACAAGGGCCTACTGACCAAATATTCAATTGGACACACCTTTATACATTTAGATATGGGCATATCTTTAGATGTTACATCATGTGACCCCACTAAAGATCCTCTGAATGACACATCAGTAAGGTCTCACTGTCCAATTGGACACACCTTGAAGGAATTATGAAATGAGGCTCACCGTTAGATGTTACATCATGTGACTCCACCAAGTTATTTTTTCTTTTTTATTAAAGTTATATATATAATAAATATAAACTACTTATTTATTTCTATAAAATTTGTTCTTTTCCGATAATATCTCATAAAAGAATCACATATTTCATTATATTTTTTGAGCTCAGGCACCATACCTCTCCATTTAATTCTGTAAGCTTACGCTTGTGGGGCCCACCCTTGGTCCATCCAAATGGACAAAACACACGATCTCCCTAAATTGTACATGTCCACTAGCTTTTGGTCAGATCCGGATTTACTTGACCGTTGGATCGACTGTGTACTGATCCGAATGGATTGTTGACCATTAAACTTTTTAGGGCTAGATGAAGATGGTAGAAACCACAGTTGAGACTAATTCTTTGCAAAGAGAAGGGTCCCAATGAGTCCTTGAAATCCCCACATCACCACCCCCATGTGGGTCGCCAAGTGGGCCCCACCACAAACTTGAGTTTACCTTAATTTAAGCTTTAGCTTAGGAGAGCTGCCCCTATATAGACACACATTCATACTTGTGTAATGGCCAATGCCTTTAAATTCAAGAGGGCATTATGTTATGTAAGTTTACTTCTCATTTTATATTTATTTTCATCACATGTTAAAAGATTCTAATATTCAAAGATAATAAATTTCTTTCTTTTAGACTTATTTTATCTTAATAATATTTTAAAATAATTCTTAAATTTCTAATATATTTTTACATTCGACCCGCGCTTAGCACGGGCGTTTGGTGCTAGTAGTTAAATAAACCACACAATTATTTTCTTAAAAAAATAGAAATATTCAAATAGGTACTTGAATTTTTACCTTATTTTAAAATTAATAAATTTTAAAGCTTTTTAAATTAGAATTTAGATTTTCTAGTTAGTTTTTAATTAAAGACAACCGTTTATTTAAGGTTTTCTTCTTGTAACTTTTTCACTTAGTTTTTTTTTCAAATACCGAGATTACCTTGATTTTTACAAAATTCTCTTTCACTTCATCAATCTCCTCCTACTTTCCTTCACATCATCCTCACGATAATTAATGGCAACTAGTGTACCCACAGCAATCGGAGGCATGTGGTACTTTAAATAAAGGGTAATTTGAGTATTTCGAAAAATTTGAGACAAAAAGTGAAAAAAAATACCATTAAATGTTTGGATGTCCTTAATCGAAAATTTACTAAGAATTTAGGCCCTAAGTTGAAAAGTTTTAAAACTTATGTCCTTTTTTTAAAATAAGACAAAAACTGAAGGCCTTTTTTTTAATTCAAAAAGAAATTACCACGTAGATGAAGCCAAAAAACAAGCCTCCGGCCTCTTGCACCCAAAAATAAATAAAAAAATAGTCGCGAAAGTGAAATCGGGTTTAAGCAATATTTACGGAAATTGTGAGTTATCAAGATTTTGACAATCTTTTTTACACTCATGTCAATATATGTACCCTTTTTACTATTTGGTCGGAAGCATTTGGAGATATGCTATATTAGAGGAATTGGAAATTTTCAAATGTTATTCATCAAAAACCGAAAAGACAAAATGCTAATTGCAAAAGAACATTCTGGGTTTTAGAACTCAGTAAATTCAATTGGCAAAAAGTGACTTTTTTACTTCCTGGCTTATCTTTTAGGTGCAACAAGTTTTTTTTTTATGAAAGCACGACGTTTGTTTCCTTTGCATATCATAAGTCGTTGTTCTGTGCAATTCAAGCATACGAAAAAAACATGCTTATTTTTGTTACGTTTTCTTCGCAACACATAGAAACACAAGTCTCTGTTGAAGAGAAATGCAAGTTTCTCCTTCCACAACTTTTTACAAATAAGGAATTGTTAACTCTCAGGTCCAACCTTTGCTTTTTTTATTTATCAAAGACTCCCAACAAAAGGAATTCATATAAAAAATGCTCTTGATTCTCAAATCTTTTATTTAATTGCTAATTGTGGCATAGGCAGGATTCTTTTCCAATGGGAGCAACTGGCAGTTAATTAACGACAATTTAAAAAAAAATATGAAAAGCTTATAATGGACTAGATCATGTTGGACTGACAAATAAATGGGCATTTGTAGTGTGTCCTACTAATAAATCAAAGGCCCTCTACATAGTGGACACATCAAGAAAAGAAATAAAGAGTGACATAACCGTTTGGATAATTTCGGAGGCCACTTAGTGGGGCTACCTATGAAAAATCTGAATAGATGAAAAAATGACCTACTCTTATAGGGTATAGTAATCATGAGATTCTATTAAAACGACCCATTGTGGTTGATAACTTTTCAAAATGCTCAAATAAAATACTAAAAAATTAACTAGTTCATATAGATATATTTGATGGCGGGTCCCGATCATATTAAAGTTTAGTTTTTTCGTAGAAAGTGATATATTTCTTTTGCAGGATTTAGATTTTTTTTGACATTTTCATTTTTCTCAATGTGCCCACCTAGGAGCATAAGGAATTCCTCATGATCAAATCGTAGATGATCTTGATTTAGGGCTAACTTTTATTTTTCTTACGCATGCCCCACTCAAGGATTTCCACCAGATTCTTTGTCTTAAGTTCAAATTCCATAAAAAGGGAGCATATGCTTACGGAGAGAAAAAGCAACCCGTATCCTGTTGAGGTTGAGTGTTTCACTCGGACTTCTCATCGAGTGTAACTCTATGGTCAAGTCCACGTAAAAATCCTAATCATTTAAAATGAAATAATTTTCCTTCAATAGGATGTATACAAATATCACTTTGTCCCACACTAACATTGAGTATAGATTAAAGGTATGATTAACACAATCTTATGTATTATTATATATATAAATTAATCATGTGCTTAAATCTTAGAGTGCGACTAACTCATGTTGAAGTAGAATTTGGGAAAGTTTCACAAAAAGGGATGGTGTTCATTTTTAGTAGTTTAGATTTTCAAAAGGAGTCGCCCACCATAGAGTTCCATTCGAAAGACAAAATCCATGTTTAACCCAAGTTAATCAGCGACTCCTCCCTTCCCCAATAACCCCTCGCCCCGCCCCACCACCAATCAGAGCCCACTTTTCCACACCCTTGTAGAAATGTAATGCTACAATCTAAAGGACTTTTGTTTTCAATATTTTGGTATTTTTTACAATTAATCAAGATTTGAACCATTCATCATATGTTTAAAAATGCACAAAATAGTTGGGATGTCAAATGTCAAACATTGGTTCATCAAGTATAATAAGATATTTATAAAAAAAAAAAAAAAAAAGTCTACACCAATAGATGACCATTTGTGGACTTCTGTGTGCCTCATTTACATAATCCGAATTGTTCATCAGATTCAAGCTAGTCATGTATTCAAATTTTCCAACTTGATTTATCATGGATTATGAGAAGATTGTGAAAAACTCTGAATTGTTGATCTACCATAATGGTAGAAAAAAGTCTTTTTTTTTTTTGCATTCTTAAATTCTTTACTCCTTTCGCTCCTAAATTACATTCCAAAACAATTCAACATCTCTAAAAGGGTCAAATTTCAGCCATAGATTCAACACTGGTTTTGAGATATTTGCAAAAATAAAAATAAAAATAAAAAATAAAAACTAAATATTTTTTAATTCATGTGGCCCTCTTTTTCGTGATCCGACCCGTTCATGATCTTTTAAATGGACAAATACGACCACGGTTGACATTTTAGGTCTTCACTCAACTTGGATCGTGAGAATTTTTTTAGTAAAGTATAGAATCTTTTGATGAAATAGAGTGAAGATAGCCTCATCGGAGATAGCCTCATTCTAGGGGAATGAATAAATCCTCTAAATAGACCATTCCTATCTAATTACCAAACATGCCCTGTATAAAGAATGGATTTGGAAATGTGAGAGTGGATAAGAAAATGTGTTAATTCATATCTTTATAAAAGAGAAGCAAAAGACCAAAATGACCTTTTCACCTTACAAGTTTTACTTTCAAAAGAGAAGAAAAACAAGAGGAGGAAAAAAAGTAGAAAACAAAAACACCCTTACCCTTATTAACTTTCAAATTTCAATCTATTTAACTATATAAAAAAGAGAAAGTCGAGGAGGGCGCCTTTGATTGAAATTCCAAATGGGTCCACTTCAAAGACAAAAGTTACATTATACATTTTGAGTTCTCAGAATGTTGGACTCTGAATACTAAATTGAGCATGAGCATTTTGGAATATCCCTTAAGGGACTACATTGAGAGAATTCCAAATCCTCTCGTATAAAAATATTCGGAATTCTTGCAAACAAACAGGCCTTACATTCATACGTATTACAACTTTGAGTATCTAAATTTGAGCCCATCTGCAGTTGTTGCTAATGAGAACTAGAATACAGTCTTCCACCCACCTCCTCCATAATTTGGATGCATCTAAGGGGGCCTACAAAATTATTCTTGTTTTATCGCATGAAATATACACTGGCGTTATATATAAAAATGATATGAGAAATTACAGTGTAATTAGAAATGTCAGCTGACACTTGATTCATCGCATGGATCACATTTTTCTCCTAGGCTTCATGAGAGAGAGCCTTTATAACTAGCATATTTATTTGTGTACTTTCAGTGAAAAGACCTTTCTTTTTTTTACATTCGGCGACAGGTCTCCGAACATTTTACTTTTTGGTCTCCTCGAACATTTTACTTTCTGGCCTTAGATCTACAATCTTTTCTCATAGTAGGTCATTTTTTTCAAATTTGAAGACCTAAAATGGCTAAAGTACCATTTCTTTAAATCATATTCCATGATTAATGAGATATATCATTAATAATAATTAACTACCATTTAATTAAATTATAGTGTAATTAGAAATGTCAGCTGACACTTGATTCATCGCATGGATCACATTTTTCTCCTAGGCTTCATGAGAGAGAGCCTTTATAACTAGCATATTTATCCGTGTACTTTAAGTGAAAAGACCTTTTTTTTTTTTTGCATTCGGTGACAGGTCTCTGAACATTTCACTTTCTGGCCTCCTCAAACATTTTACTTTCTAGCCTTAGATCTACAATCTTTTCTCATAGTAGGTCATTTTTTCAAATTTGAAGACCTAAAATGGCTAAATTACCATTTCTTTGAATCATATTCCATGATTAATGAGATATATCATTAATAATAGTTAACTACCATTTAATTGACCACGATTAATGAAATCCAATTAATGAGATTTTTAAATAAGTTTAAAAAAAATCAAATAAATTTCAAAAGAATGCAAATAAACTTAAAACGCAATAAATTTAAAAAAATGCAATAAATTCAAAAAAATACAATAAATTAAAAAAAAAAACGCATATAACTTCAAAAAGAAGCAAATAAATCTCAAAAGATCCAAATAAATTTTAAAAAATGTAAATAAATTTCAAAAGACACAAATAAATTTCATAATATCCAAATAAAATTCAAAAAATAAAGGACGCTCACTTGAGTAGAGGCTTCGAAGCCCCCGACCTTGGCACGTAATTCCTCAATCTGCACACGGCATGCTTACGAAGCACATCAAATGTTGGAAGAAGAATCAAAAGATTCAAAACGAACCATCATATGAGTAGGTTGGGTTCATACATGTGTCGCTGAGGTAACTCTCTTCGCAAGCGCTCTGTCACGTTCGCTACGAGCCTCTGCCTGAAGGTCATGCAAACGAATGGTTAAGAATCAATCGTTATACGTCTTAGACACAAGAAACAACAAACTAAGACCCGAATCTCGCTAGCCTGCTGTCAGTCCACCTCAGCTCGTAGAGTGATTGCTCTCCAACCGGATCTTCATAGCCTCAGACATAGCCCGCTCCCTATCCCTCTGCACAATGACCAAAGGTCATAAACATCAATTCAAAATGACCAACTAACCCCGTGACCTTGTACCTCATGAGAATCTGCCAATACATCGTTGATCACCTCGTTTTCCCAGCGGTGCACTTGTTACAAAAGCATCATTAATAAAGAAGAGATAAGGAGGATAATATGTGGCCAATTAGGTTTGACAATTCTTGTACCCCCTCAGCTGACAATGAGGCCCTCAATCTCGTGACCTCCACATCCTATGAAGGATAAACCATGCCAACATACCAAGAATACTCAGGATTATTATAGAGGTGAACACAATTTGACTCAAGCGCTAAATTAGGTAGTCGTACCGTTTTCGTTGCTAGCTGAGACGGTTGAAGTACCTCTCCCCTGAGGATAGATTCTGCATCGGATACTACGCCCCCGGATGTCCCCTATCACACACACACAAATAGAGGTGGCAATTGGGTCGGGTTGTGCTAAATGGGTCGGACCCGTTTATTAAACCAGTTATACAAGTTTAACCCGCATCCGACATGTTTATTAAACGGGTCAAAAACGCCTAACCCGAACCCACCACGGGTCAACCCAACCCGACCCACTTAAACCCGCAAAACCATTATGGGTTATACAGGTCAGGTCGACCTGCATAACCCACATCCATCTAGTAAATCAATTGACTCAACCATGGTTCCCCACTTGACCAAAACTGACTTTTAAGCTCAAATTTGGTCTAATATCATTTCAACAATCATTTGATGCGTATTATCTTGATTTTCATTAATAAAAAGCATGGGGTTGAATTGGTTAAGGTCTATTTATTCTTTTCTAGCTTATACATTAAAACAATCAAATTCAATTTTAGCTTAAATAAGTGGGTTATGCAGATCAAGTGGGTCAACCCTAACCCGACTCGCTTAATTGCGGGTCATGAATACTTGACCCGTGACCAACCCGCCTATTAAACGGGTCGGGTTAAGCGGGTAATACGTGGGTCGGTTTGGCGATTCGGGTCATATTTTGCCACCTCTACATACAAATTATGGTTAAGGAATAGTAAAGGCATATACCTCTGAGATTGAAAAGCTTATAAGCGATGTTGGAAGTCTTATAAAGCCTTACCTCACACTGTCCTTCGGATGCTGGACGTGCCTGCCGATGCCCTACTCCAACCGGTATCTCCTCCTGAAAAGTAAAGGAAGAAACGATGTGAATCATAATGGAAAAGAAGAAAATGTTAAAGCAAGGAAAACTTCAACGGTTCCCGAAGCGATGACAAAACCTCAGCCGCCTCTGCGCGATTATTAGTAGAATATGAAGCCCCACAAGAGTACGACTCCGGGAGTATATACCGATACAAAGTTTTTTTCTAGTATTTCTCATAATCACTCCATGCACTAGCATCCGCACCGAAAGTAGCATTCCTCCCTTTCGCCTTCCAAATTTTAACCTCTCCCCGACAAGGATGGCGGCACTTCAACATCTTCAAACCCCACCTTGGGTACGGCCGACGCATGATAGACTTCTCTGCAGAAACAACCTGATGGCGCCCTAGCTGACGCGCGACTCGACTGATAACTAATCTGACTGCTACCTGAGGAGCGTGGAGCAATATGTCCCTCTCAAATAAGACACGCCCCTCCTGGACTACAGCCAACTCATCATCCGGTCCACCCTGATATGGCTGCCAAATCACCTAACAAACCACATACCAAATACATGGGTTAAACACTATATTAAAACTCGTGCCCCTAAGCACCAATAGCAGCGAATGTTTAATGTAGCAAGCAAGAAAGAAAAAATGTACCTCATGACTCTTTAGCTCGTTCAAGAGAAAGCAGTAGCCTTGCTCACCCGGCCTCATCCTAAGGGCTTTAATGTGCTTAGCCATCTCTGGAGTAACTTGATATATAATTATCATGGTATTAATTAAATATCGGCCGATACTGGTACGATATCTCACTGAGATATCGGTATCGGCGATACAGGGGAAGAAATCCCCAAAATATCGGTATTTCTCGGCCGAGATGAAGTTCATATCGGCCTTACCGAGATCTCGGCCGATATATCGGTCTTTCACTCGTTCTCAGTTTTATTCACTATTCCCTAATCCCTGAGTCTTCTTCATGCAAGTTAAAAACTTAAAATGGAAAAAAAAAACAAAAAACTGCATTTTGCGGTAAAATAAAATAGAGATTGAAGGAGGGGATGAGGAGGAGAGAAAGCACCTGGATTCCATCCTACCCTTTGGCTCCTCCACTGCTACCGGTTAGCCGCACCGCAGCACCGCCGCACCAGCTGAGCCGCGCCTTCTTCCCCTCCTCTCCGCTCTTTCCTTTCTTTTTCTTTTTCCCTTTCCATTTTCCTATTTCCTTTCCCTCCTTCGTTTCCTTCCCAGTCTCTCTCCTCTATTTCAGGCAATTGACGAAATGAAAGGACGTGTAATCCTTTCCTTTCTTTCCTTTCTTTTCCTCTTTCCTTTCCCTCTTCCTCTTTCTTTTCCCCTCTTACATTTCCCTCCCAATTTCTCTCCTCTGTTTCACTTGCAATTGACGAAATGAAAGGACATGCGAAAGGGGGAAAGGCCCTTTTTAGGGTTTCTTTCCTTTTCTAACCATCAATTGGGTATGTAACTTTAAAAACGATGGCACTTTGTGGGTCCCATAATGGAGCCCACCTAGATAAAATTCAAACCGTTCAAAATAACTCTCTCCCTCTTTCATGCACCGAGAAAGTTTCACTCTAATTAGATATTTTCCTACTATTAGATTAATCAATCAACCAATTTAGAAAAAAAAATTAATCTAATAAGAAAAAATCTCCTAATAAAATGAGATTTGGATGAGCGCCCATGCAAGAGAAAGGGCAACTATTTTGAGTGGTTTAGATTTTTGTAGGTGGGTCTACTATGAAATTACAAGATTTCTAAATTATCCTCATTGATTTTTAATTACACTTTACAAAAAGGGCCTAATTATCTTAAATCTAAACCACTCAAAGATAAATGTCCCTTCTTGTGTAGTCCTTCAATTTTTTTTACTCAAATAGGAGTTGGGCTCAATGAATTAACCATTTATAAGACATCTAGAGTAATGATTCAAATCATGTAGCATGGCCAAACTTATTGTTGCCAGACTATGATTCAAGTAAAATTTTTACAAAGCTATTACAAGATGTGATAGTTGTTTTTAATCATTGGGATTTTAAATATGGCTACAATAATGGGTTTGTAAATTATAAGAATGGACACATATATTATACATTAAAACTTGACATATTTAATAATTAATGATTAATGAGCGGTACAGGATCTTATGACTTGTGGGGACCGAGATTTTGATTTATTGTTGTTACTAATAGAAAAAAAATATTGTTTTCCAACATTTTCTGGATTTTTTGAATATTTTTATGATTTTTTTATTAAAAAAAATCACACCATAAAAAAATCACACCGCGACGGACCGATACCGATATCATATCGTTTTTTTTGGCCCGGCCGATACCGCGATCGAGGCCGAGATTTTAAACCATGATAATTATGCATTAAGTGATCTAATTAAGAATTTCCAAAGGAGTAATCCAAGAAAAAAATCCCAATTAGTCATTGATTGAATTGCCTGCATTGTGATTTGTGATCCTCACATCCAAATCACGATTAGAAGAGAATTTCTTCTAATCTTTATCCATTATTATTATTTTTTATCCCCTTGTGGGCATGGGTACCCTTCAGTTAGATTTTAATTAATCATATTGGACAAAGTGGGTGGATTATGGTTGGATTTTAACCTTTCTTACCCTTCAAACCCAACCCATATGGGTTTCAGTCCTTAAAGATAGTTTAATATGGAATTATCGGTAATGAGATGTTTTGTCCTCTACAAATTTGGTAATTTTACTAGTAAAGTCAAGTCAAGTTAAGTCATTTTAAACATCAAATCAAAAGTACTTTTTACCATAACCCCTTCCATCTTTTCCAAAAAAAATTCAAAAGGCAACTACCTTTATTAACTAAAAGACAAAAAAACTCAATTTCCCCATACAAAAAGTCAAAAATATTCCATCTCAAACAACTAAAAATAAAATACTATCATAACCCACTACATATTTTATTCATTCTTTTTATTTCACTTCACTCCACTTGGTTTTAAAAGTAAATTGCCAAACATAATCTGCAGAAAAAGACTTTGATGAGATTGCACGTAGAGATATAAGAGCATCCTTGGCAGAACAAACAATTAGTGAGCATTGTCGGCAATTTTTAGGGGGCAATAATACCAAGTAAGTAGATATAGATAGATGACTTTGTATTCTCCATTCAATAATCAATCCAAGCAAGGGCAAGGCACCTCAAGACACACACACATATATATAAATTATAGTTAAGGGGAAGACATAAAAAAAGGGGCAAGAAAGAGCACATGAGAGCTAACATGACCTAACCCAACAAGAGGCTTCTTGTGATTCATCATCTCTACTTCCAAACCACCACTGAGACAATGGGGAAAAAGGGTCACTTACCTTACTAGCTTTCCAACCAGGAGAACCCTTTCTTTTATTTGCTTGGTGACATGACCCATGGAGTAAACAAAGACTAGTCCACAATGATAAAAGTAATGACTAATGATAATGAGGGAGGGTATAAAAAAATGGGCCAATACATAGCGTATTTGACCTGTACCTTTTATGCTTGGAATGTGCATCTTGTCCCTCTCTATATGTCACACTTGTGCTGAATGTGTTGTCACCTATGACCCAAATTGGCATTTTTATCACTTGTTTAAAAAACACGAAACGATTCCTAACCCAGCCATGTATCATGCTTGGAAGCCACTCATAGGATGGGAAAATCGAATATGGACAAAACCCAATTGAGGACAAACTACTTAGTTTTAGGGAGACAGCTAATTTGAATGACAACTGTGATAGGATAGCCTATCCATGCGGAGAGGAAATTGTTAGTTTTATGTACTCAATTCAGTAGATGATATAATAAATTGATTAAATTCTTTATTTATTCATATATTCATGCTTTCCTTTCATGAGATGAATGGTAATTTATTATATACATGCACATAACCAATACGAATGACATGATAATTCATAAGATGAACCGGGGTCCACAAGTATATTAGATGTAACACATGTGTATGGATGAGATCCACATACAGGAGACATGTGTGACAAATCTTATACTTAAATATCTTCACAACCAGTGATGAGACTGGACATCTCATACTGACAAGGTTGCAGCACTTTGATCACTATGAGATAGTGTGTTTTGTCTCGATCATCAGAATGGAAGATTCTGGATCATAGTGCTGGTACATTAGATGTATTGAAGGATCATGAGAAGCACCTTATAAACACTGTCTTTATTTTAAGGTCTGCTCTCATAATTCCCTAGCAATAGGCTCTCAATCCTGAGACATTAATGAACTCAAGTTTCTATCTATTCATTTGCTTTAAGTCATCAATGAGTGAGGCCAACTGTAGGTCAACACCTAGGTGATTTGGGTACGTGGTAGTAGAGCTGTGGGAACATTCAATGGTCAAGATGGAATCTATCTCTAATATCCCCTTGTGCCAATTAATGAATTTATCATTGGTAAGTGCGCACCCATTCCGATTAAGAGTTAATTGGAAAGGTACCTTTGATCATTATAATTAATTGGGGCTCAAGGATAATAAGATATGTATCTAGTTTGGAAGACATGTCCAATTGATCCATGGATATTGATAGAAGGGTCTACTTGTGGTAATGTGGAAGTTTAGGGTCTTCTATGTAATATTCCTAAGACTGGAGTTCAATTGCATTTATATAGTGGAGTTATTTGCAATTAACTGTGGGCCCGGATTACACATGAGATGTGGGGTCGCGATTCCCAGTTGGAGCCAGCTTTCTAAGGAATCCTTAGTGGTCCCCACGCTAGCCCAATTATTAGAAAGTATCTAATTCTAGTTGAACTCTAAAAGGAAAGTTACTATTTCTATTTGAAGTGAGACTTCTAATAGTGGTAATAGTAGATTTACTAATTTTAGTAGAAGTGAGGCTTCTATTTTAATTAGAAAGGAATTGGAAAGTTACTAATCATATTTGAAGTGAGACTTCTAATTATGATATAGTAAGTTACTAATTATTGTGGAAGTAAGACTTCTATCTTAACTAGTAATAGAAGAGAGTTACTAATTGTTAGGGAAGTAAGACTTCTATTTCAATTAGAAAGAGGAGGCGGCTTGCAAAAGCTATAAATAAGAGGAGGGCAAGGCTTGGACGTCCATGCATACTTCTAGCCTAGGGATTCACGCCCAAGGCCTTATTTGTGCAAGTGTTGCACATGCCTCTTCTCCTCACCCTCTTCTAGTTCTCTTTCTAGTTCCTCCCTAGAGTTCCTAGTAGTTTTCTCTTGGAGATCCCACCATCTTCTTGAGAAAAAGGAGAATCTGATACGGGTTATAGCGTGGAAGATCAAGAGGTCTTGGAGATCCCTATTTGATTAGTGAAAGCGTTTCATCATCAAAGAAAGACGCAACTTCTCCATTAGAGCACAACCGAGCTCCAAAGGTATAATCAACTTCCTTGCATGTTGTAGATTTATTTGTAGCTTATTAGTTACTATTTCAATCTTCTAGATAGATTGTATTTACTGATCATGATGGCTGGGATTGAGGACATAGATCTTAGATTGGGTTTTAATAGCCTTCTGGATAGTTGATCCCTGCATCAAGTGGGTCAAAAGTTTTGAAACCTATCCTAGAGGCCCACCCTATTTCCAACAATTGGTATCAGAGCCTTACCTCATCTCTTATCATGTTAGATCAGTGAGCTTGATCTAATCTTTGCATGAGATGCGAATAAATTAAGGGCTATGTACGGATCAGTTTGATGGTTTTGCTTGGATAATTAGTAAACCCATGTTTGGATAGTCACATAAGGGTTTAACAATGATGGAATGATGGTAGGAAGCCAATGGGAGTCTTCAGAAGAGTTCTGGAGATGTTTGGACACGAAATAGAAAAACCCAACCTGCAGATTTCCGTCAGGTCGGTCGACCGAGCCCTCTGGTAGGTCGACCGAAGACACTCAGGCCGGTCGACCGAACCCTCTAGTAGGTCGACCGAACAGACTGACATAGCAGATCGCGGACCCCCTCTGCGTAGGGGCATGAATCATAGTAGTGGCAATATTTGGCATCCTGTCTTTCCATTATTGTTTGGTAACCCGGCTTTATGAGTTGCTTTGCTAGTATGAGATATTAACATGCAGGTTATCATGTTCTCTCCATATGGCCCACAAGTCTTTTACTTTCTTTTATGGTTGAATGTTTATTATTGGCAAGTTGTAAAGGGCATCATGGTTTCCTTGTTTTCCCGGTTTAGGGCAAGGCATGGTGAAATTCCCTATGAGCCTTTTTATTTCCATTAATAGATTATCATGTAAGTCTCATCGTAGAGACATAGGAATTTATGTAATTTTTTTAATTTATAAATTCTGGCGATGTCCGAGACTAAGAAGGAAAGTGAAGTTGGACTCCTAATCAAAGAGTTTGAATATTACCAAAGGTGTTTTGGAGTTTCCCAAAGTGTTTGAGGAATTCCAAATTTTTGGAAAGTCTAGAAGTCCAAGAAGTCTATTCCGCTTGGGCCATGTGGAGGAGAGGACTAGTTTCTAATTTTAGTGGTTTCTATTTATAGTTGAATGCTTTATTTAGAATGTTTCCAAATCTGATCCAAACATAGCAAGTTACTAATATTGGTCAAATCAAATTAATTTCTAGAAAGAGTTCTAATTAGTGTTGATGCCCCATGAGATGGACACATTGGTAACACTAATTTAATAAACTGGACTTTCCTTAAAATAACTTGACTTGGACCAATCTTAGATCATATCATGAGATGATTTGATGATTCATATATTTATATATGTGGGCCCTAATACCTTAAAAGGAAATCCTCAATTCTAAAATATTAAGTGGGAGCGGGGCATTTTAATTGATAAATCCCCATGGTCGGGGCATTTTAATTGATAAATCCCCATGGTTTTCCACCATAGGTCTATTGTAAGGAAAGTATTAGCCTCGCGCCACCAAGAGAGTGGCCGTTCCCCACGGAGGGCTTTTATTTGTATGGTTACTAGATATGGACTCCTATGGATAGTATTGATGAGACGTGGTGGGGGTTCACTCCCCAAGGAGGAGCTGCCCATCGCGGTTGTCATGCAATATTAGTTGGTGAGTCACACTTAACTAAAATAATGATGTAGTATCCCCAAGGATTTGCCTCATGTATTTTAGAAACCAAAGATAATCGGGAGTCATACATTATTTGGTATGAGATACCTAGATGATAGTGAATGATTGGGGATCAAGGATAGTTAGTCTTAATCTTAATTTTGACGACTTTGATCCACACCAATCTATGGGGCATTTGCACTCCCCAAGGAGGCATGCCCTAGGGGATTGGGATTCCGATGTATTCTAAATTCAGTGCTTATGAGGATTCCCATATGAATTTGGTAGAATACTAAACCCTAATGTCATTTATATTCTTTCATTGAATGTATGGTTATGTGCTTTAATTTATACAGCATGAATTCGAATACTTTCAATCCACTTGTGACCATCCTCAACCAGAACCAGTTGATGGGATCCAACTATGTGGACTGGAAAAGGAACCTGGATATTATCTTGACAGCTTCAAGATGCAAATATGTCCTTACTATACCCTCCCTTCCTGAGCCTGAGCTTGATGCACCACAGAGTGTGAAAAACTTTTACACCAAGTGGACCAATGACAATGAGAAGGCCAGATATTTTATTCAGGCATCCATGTCTACTGTTTTGCAAGAACAACATCAATCCTATAAGTCAGCATACGATATTATATCGAACTTAATGGAGATGTTTCCAGAACAGGTTGGGCCTGCTAGGCAGGCTGCTATAAAAGTGCTGATGGAGACAAAGATGGCTGAGGGAACCCCAATACAAAAACATTTGTTACAAATGAGTTGGCATTGAATGAGTTAGATGTACTGGGGACTACGTTTGATACAGAAATGCAGATCGACATGATCATTCAATCACTACCAGACTCATTCAAACATTTCGAGATCAATTATAGTAAATTGGAAATGACCATAGCTGAGCTGTCTCGCCAGTTGGTAGTGTTTGAGGAAATCATGAAGAAAAGATCAACTGCCCTCATGACAGAAAAGTCATTTGCTAAGTCTAAACCGAAAGGCAAAGACCGGGATAGCAAGAAGAAATCAGTCATCAAAGGTCCTAAGGTGGAGAATGGTTCCACTAATGGTGTGGCCAAGGTCAAGGGTAAGGGAGCAAAGGGAAAGTGTTTCCACTGTGGTATGACAGGACATTGGAAGAGGAATTGTCCACGATTTCTGTCTAAGGAAAAGACCTCAGGTATGATTGAGTCATTTGTTTCTGAAGATAGTTTTTCAACTAGTACTTCAGAATCTTGGTTTGTAGACTTTGGTGCAACTAATTACATCAGTAATATGTTGTAGGAGTTATAGGTAACCAGGAGGATTAATGACGGGGAAATCAGTATTAACCTGGGATCAGAAGCCAAGGCAGAAGCAGTGTCAGTAGGAGTAGTAACTTAGTTATTTTCAGATATTAAGTTGATTTTGTCAGATACATCATATGTACCGTTTTAAGACGGAATCTTAATTTCTAGTATGATGAATAAGAGTTATTCAATTACTTTTGGTAATTAAATCGTCTTAAAGAGGAGCGGTACTCTTATATATTCTGACAAGGTAATCAATGGCTTTTATTTGTTAACTCCCACAATGTATGAGATACATGACACTGATGTTAATGATAGACCATCATTAAAGAGGTAGTCACCTTCATCTAATCCAACAAACTTTGGCACCTAAGAGGCTAGGTCATATAAACCTAAACAGGATTGACAGGCTAGTGAAAGATGGTATCTTGCCTTCATTGGTGGTAGAATCAATGCCTATCTGCAAATCCTGTCTGAAAGGCAAAATGACCAAAAGACCCTTATTCATTAAAGGGCAGTAGGGCCAAAGACTTATTGGAGTTAGTGTATACTGATGTGTATGGACCCATAATATTAGAACGAGAGATTGATATGGGTATTTCATCACTTTCACCGATGATTACTCGAGATATGGATACATATACCTTATGCACCGTAAGTCCGAAATTTGTGAATAGTTCAAAGAGTTTTCGAACGAAAGCGGAAAAGCAATTAGGTAAAAGTATAAATACTCTTCGATAAGATCGATAAGGTGAATATCTCTCCGCTAATTTTATGAGATACTTATCAGAAAATGGGATTTGATCCCAGTAGTTTGCTCCTGGTTTGCCTCAACAGAACGGAGTACCAGAAAGAAGGAATAAGACTCTTTTAGCTATGATCAAGTCTATTGTTGAGTTTCTACGGATTACCTATATTTTGGGATATGGAAACTGAAATATATATACTAAACCTCATTCCATCTAAGTCTATACTTAAGACTTCCAGGGAGTTATGGACAGGGCGAAAGCCTAGTCTACAACGTTTTCAGGGTTGTCCGGCACACGTGCTGAAGGATAAGACGGATTAGTTGGAATAGAAGTTGGAAGTATATATGTTTATATTCTATCCCAAAAAGGAACTAAAGGTTGGTTGCTCTATAATCCTAGAGAGCAAAAGGTGCTTCACAGCACCAATGCGGTTTTCTGGAGGGAGATTATAAGATTAACTGGAAATCTTTAGAAATGGTTATCTTGGAAGAAATTCAAGAAAGAACAATTCCAAATCCAAGAATAACCAAACTTTAAGAAAATCCGCTCATATTTGACCCAGTAGTTACACCAGTGCCTTGTCGTAGTGGGAGTATTGTTAGGACCCTTGGCAAGTTCTCGGTCTAGGGAAAGTCTTACAAGGCAATCCCGGTGTAACCGGAACAAGATCCCTATAACTATGATAAAGCAGTTAATGACATAGTTTCGGGACGTTGGTTAGATGCTATGAAAGCTGAGGTGGAGTTTTTGTACTCTAATCAGGTCTGGATACTTGTGGACTTACCTGCCAATAGCAAACCTATTGGGTACAAGTGAGTCTACAAGAGAAAAAGAGTTACATCCGGATACTCTTATCCATTGTGATTTATCTTGGTAACAAGATTTGGCAAATGGATGTCAAGACAGCGTCTCACAACGGCAATCTTGAGGAAGACATCTATATGATGCAGCCAGACGATTTTATAGCTAATAACCAAGTGCAAAGAGTTTGCAGGCTGCATAAGTCCATTTATGGATTCAAGCAGATATCCCGAAACAGGAACATCCGTATTGACAAAGGAAATCAAGTCACTTGATTTTTGTCTGTATCCGGATAAGTCATGTGTAAATGAAAAGTCAAGTAGGCAGGGTAGTTTTTTCTGATATTATATGTCGACGACATCCTTCTCCTATGGAGTGACATAGGGATATCGTCAACTGTAAAAGTTTTGGTTGGCTAAGACTTTTGATAATAAAGGACTTTGGAGAAGCCAGGTACATCCTAAGGATAAATTTCCATTGAGATTGGAAAAATAGGATGATAGGCTTATCCCAATGATGTGTACATAGATAAGGTTCTGGTACGGTAAGCTATGCTTTATACTAGACTGGATATTTGTCACGCAGTACGCCTAGTCAGCAAATATCAGTCTAAACCCTGGTCTTAATCATTGAATGTTGTAAGATGTGTTCTCGAATACTTGAGAAGGACTAGAGATCACATGTTGAGTCATAGCAGTGATGAGTTGATTCCAGTCGATTACATAGATACTGACTTTTAGTCAGATCAGGATTCCAGGAAATCAACTTCTGGGTATGTGCTTATGTTGTAGCAGCTTGAGAAGTAGCTAAGGTAGCAGATTGACTCAAAAGATTC
Organism: Litsea cubeba; assembly: GCA_012931725.1. NCBI lineage: Eukaryota > Viridiplantae > Streptophyta > Magnoliopsida > Laurales > Lauraceae > Litsea > Litsea cubeba. The sequence goes on from CM022944.1 coordinate 33,980,912, forward strand.
CTCATGGAACTTGGAGTGGTATTTTTGGCAAGACAGCCGATCACAATTTACTGTGATGACAGCAGGGCAATCACTAAGTCCAAATAACCCAAGAGCCAAAAAGCATGTACAGAGGAAGTTATACATGGTCAGATAGATTGTGCAGAGAGGTGATGTACTATCACCAAGATAGCCTCTGCAGACAATCTAGGAGATTCATTTACTAAGCCTTTGACTATCAAAGTTTTTGAGCTATAAGTAGATGGGAAATGCATGAGATGCAACTCTAACTGGCATTGAGCCCAAGTGGGAGATTGTTAGTTTTATGTACTCAATTCAGTAGATGATATAATAAATTGATTAAATTCTTTATTTATTCATATATTCATGCTTTCCTTTCATGAGATGAATGGTAATTTATTATATACATGCACATAACCAATACGAATGACATGATGGTTCATAAGATGAACCGGGGTCCACAAGTATATTAGATGTAACACATGTGTATGGATGAGATCCACATACAGGAGACATGTGTGACAAATCTTATACTTAAATATCTTCACAACCAGTAATGAGACTGGACATCTCATATTGACAAGGTTGCAGCACTTTGATCACTATGAGATAGTGTGTTTTATCTCGATCATCAGAATGGAAGATTCTGGATCATAGTGCTGGTACATTAGATGTATTGAAGGACCATGAGAAGCACCTTATAAACACTGTCTTTATTTTAAGGTCTGCTCTCATAATTCCCTAGCAATAGGCTCTCAATCCTGAGACATTAATGAACTCAAGTTTCTATCTATTCATTTGCTTTGAGTCATCAATGAGTGAGGCCAACTGTAGGTCAACACCTAGGTGATTTGGGTACGTGGTAGTAGAGCTGTGGGAACATTCAATGGTCAAGATGGAATCTATCTCTAATATCCCCTTGTGCCAATTAATGGATTTATCATTGGTAAGTGCGCACCCATTCCGATTAAGAGTTAATTGGAAAGGTACCTTTGATCATTATAATTAATTGGGGCTCAAGGATAATAAGATATGGATCTACTTTGGAAGACAGGTCCAATTGATCCATGGATATTGATAGAAGGGTCTACTTGTGGTAATGTGAAAGTTTAGGGTCTTCTATGTAATATTCCTAAGACTGGAGTTCAATTGCATTTATATAGTGGAGTTATTTGCAATTAACTGTGGGCCCGGATTACACATGAGATGTGGGGTCGCGAGTTCCAGTTGGAGCCAGCTTTCTAAGGAATCCCTAGTGGTCCCCACGCTAGCCCAATTATTAGAAAGTATCTAATTCTAGTTGAACTTTAAAAGAAAAGTTACTATTTCTATTTGAAGTGAGACTTCTAATAGTGGTAATAGTAGACTTACTAATTTTAGTAGAAGTGAGACTTCTATTTTAATTAGAAAGGAATTGGAAAGTTACTAATTATATTTGAAGTGAGACTTCTAATTATGATATAGTAAGTTACTAATTATTGTGGAAGTAAGACTTCTATCTTAACTAGTAATAGAAGAGAGTTACTAATTGTTAGGGAAGTAAGACTTCTATTTCAATTAGAAAGAGGAGGCGGCTTGCAAAAGCTATAAATAAGAGGACGGCAAGGCTTGGACGTCCATGCATACTTCTAGCCTAGGGATTCACGCCCAAGGCCTTATTTGTGCAAGTGTTGCACATGCCTCTTCTCCTCACCCTCTTCTAGTTCCTCCATAGAGTTCCTAGTAGTTTTCTCTTGGAGATCCCACCATCTTCTTGAGAAAAAGGAGAATCTGATACGGGTCATAGCGTGGAAGATCAAGAGGTCTTGGAGATCCCTATTTGATTAGTGAAAGCGTTTCATCATCAAAGAAAGACGCAACTTCTCCATTAGAGCACAACCGAGCTCTAAAGGTATAATCAACTTCCTTGCATGTTGTAGATTTATTTGTAGCTTATTAGTTGCTGTTTCAATCTTCTAGATAGATTGTATTTACTGATCATGATGGCTGGGATTGAGGACATAGATCTTGGATTGGGTTTTAATAGCCTTCTGGATAGTTGATCCCTGCATCAAGTGGGTCACAAGTTTTGAAACCTATCCTAGAGGCCCACCCTATTTCAAACATAAACAAGTTACCTTCAACTATCAATTAATGGATATTTCATCATTTTATTAGATTTTGAAAGAAAATCTAATAAGTGGTACAGCAAACTTCTTTGCGCAGTCTATCTGCATTTTACATGACAATGTCCAGCTCAAAAATGATCAGCAGCAGCAGCGTTGGAACTCTACTACATCTTTTTGGGACCCTCATATAATGCAAGAATTTGAATGCAGAGACTAACAACATCCATGTTATGCAATGACATCAACATAACAAAAAACCAACAATGCAAGAAGTATTCATCTGAGTTTCCCATGGATGTATCGCCCAATATTTCAAGTGAGTAGGTGATTCAAAGCAGAAGGGATGTTTATCATTACCCAGTGTAAAGCAGGAACTGCATCATGAGTGCTTCTGGAAACTACCAGTGCTACTTCTAAGAGCATAAGGGGACACCCAAATGGCCAAATGCCCCTTAGAAAATACAATGGCACACATAGAATATGCCAATATAGACCTCAACTACCAAATCAATAATGGCGAGTACCCTTTTTTTTCTCTTCCTTTTGTGCTCCCTGTTAATTGCCAATACTCATTTATGGAAGAAAAGGTCTTGGAAACAGCCATTGAGCCATTGTGATTTCCAACTTCAGATAGACCCAAATGCAAACATCCATTCTGCCAAATATAGATGCAATTTAATACATTCAAGAGCAGCCCATTCTACAAGGTTTTCGTTCCATTCCCTGCTCAAAAGCACCGAATTCAACCCATAGAATAAGCAGAATGGCCTTGCACTTAAAAGACCCCACCCCATTAATTAGCTTTCACAAGCACAATAAATGGCAAATGGAGAAAATACATGATCAAGAGTAGATACATCACAATCGCACAGAGCATAAATTTGGGTAATCTGAGAACGAAAATCATCAAGAGTAAGAAGAAGAAAGCCCCACTCACATTACGAATCTATCGAACAAAACAACGCAACCCCAAGAAATGAATTGAATTCTCACTAATATTTCTTGTAACCCAGATATCAAAACTATCAATCAAATGCCAGGCTTGCAATATCAATATTCATCATATCAAAAGAAAGTTTTTGCTCCAAGACTAGCAAAACAATCAAATGCAGATTACTAGTAGAACCCCACCAAAAAAAAATAAAAAATTGAAATAGAATAAAATGAAGTACTGAAGAAAAGAAAAAACACAGAGTAACAATAAGAAAAGGAACTTATTAACCACGAAAACTCCAAAGCAGAAGCTGCAAATGCTCATATCAGATAGAGACGAAGAGAGGAGATGTGAAAGAGTGTCTACCTGCAGAGAGGGGAGAGATGCAGAGGCAGCAACGGCAGAGAGGGTCTGAGCAGAGGCAACGGCGAGAGAGAGGGAGACTGTTTTCGAGCGACGATCGGTTTCGGGCAGAGAGAGTGAGAGAGAGAGAGAGAGAGCGAGAGAGAGAAAGAGCAGATCGAGAGAGCAGAGAGATCGAGCGAGAGAGAGCGCAGAGATATTGAGAGAAAGAGAAATAACTGAGAGAGAGCAGAGAGAGAGAGAGAGAAGAGCAGAGAGAGAAAAGAGGGCTTTTGGAGGCGGGAGAGGGGAAAAAGAAGTGAAAAATTTACCAACGTTTATCTTTCGTCGCAAAAAAATGGACTTTCCGTCCATAAAAATTATTTTATTTTTATTATTTAAAAACAAGTAAAAAGGTCTACCAACCTTTACCGACGTTTTTTTATTAAACATCGGTAATAAATTTTCCGACGGTAATTTTTGTTGGTAAAAAAATTCGTCTGTAAAGGACTCTGATTTTTATTTTTTCTAAAAATAAAATTAAACATTACCGACGTTTTACAAAAAGTCGCTAAATGTTCATTTTACCGACATCATAAAATTCGTCGATAATAGTCTTTGATATTTATTTTATCTAAAAATGAAGTTAATAATAAAATTGAATTTTATCGACAGTTTTCAAGGAAACGTCGCTCAAAGTCGATTTTACCGACGTTTTCTAATTCGTCGGTAATAATCTCTGATTTTACTTTTCCTAAAATGAAGTTAATTCTAAGATTGAACTTTGCCGATGTTTTTTAGTAAAATGTTGGTAAAAGGTTGATTTTCAACGACGAAATTATATACGTCGGTAAATAATACTCTTTACCGACGAATTTATAAAAGCGTCACCAAAAAGCGTCTCTAAAAGTGCAAGTTGTTGTAGTGAATTTGGACTTTAACTCATGACCCTGAATTGACCCAACATCAAAGAGATCCAAATCAATGTGACAGGACAACCGTCGTGTGTTACCGACAGCACATTAGACAAGAGGAAGAACCCACCTTCTTATTTTCTCTCCATTTTTCTTCGAATTTCGTCGAAGAAAAGGTGTTGCGGTTGTTACCGTAGCAGGCGATCGTGATCTATCGATTTTAATGGTAGTCGGAATCCTCATTTCGATATAAAATTTAAATAGCATATATAAATGAATCGAGATTTCCAAAGCCATGTCGCTCCCCTTGGGGTCAAAATTCACATATGAAAGGTGTGTGGGGGAAAAAATACATTGTGAAAACTAAGAGTAAATAAATTACCTTCTTTCCTGTACCACCGACTTCTTAGGCATGTTGTAGTAAAAGTACTTGTTTATAGCCTCGCATATCCTTCCTATTCAAAACAAATAAGATATAAAAACTTAAGTATATGATAAAGGTAGCAAGACAAAATGGAAAATGATAAACAATAATCTATAAAAGCTCCATATAAAAAATATAAAGAATAAATGATTGGGTCAAAGAAAATCATAGTAGTAATACAAATAACAGAGCCTGGGAGCGAACGGGTAAGATTGCACTAACTAGGATGACCATAAACTTCTGGGAGAACACAATAATACCAAGAAGAAAATTTCATGCAAGGCTTGTGTCGTTTTGGTCATCATTTTAAGTCCACGAGCTAAGGTGGGCCACTTATTTTTAAAGTTTGTAAAAGATACCAGGTTTACCCTCAAAGTTTTAAGGGCAAGGTAGGACTGATAGCAGCATGTAAAAGCTAAATTAATCAAGGACATGAAACATTAAAAAAAAAGAAGACATTATAAAAATGGAAAATTGCATGATCAAACTCCAAGCTGGCTATTTTTAACTTCCATTTATCAAATCTAACACCAATCTTAGAATCAATAAAGAGTGGCATTATTGACTGGAGAGCGTTTGTGCTTTAGATATTAGAAAAATTTCAGATATATATATTTATACACACGCTGGTTATCAAGTCACCCGGTGCGCATCTTGTGCACCTGGGATAGGCCCACCTGATGGTGAATGGACCACACACCCCTTGATTTTCACATGGGACCCAACCTTGACGCCCATTTGATGTATTGTACGCCTATTGAATGAGTGGACACCCATATGAATGGACTGAATAACGTGAAACTTGTGGGACCCAGATGGAGATGATAGGAGTCAGGGGGATCTCCTCCCAGTCCTAGGTGGGGCCCCAGGTTGAGGTGCGGACACTGATTCAGTGCGCCAGTGCTAAACAAATACATACATACATGCAGTTCTCATTAAATGTATCTTTAGGATAAGATAAGGTAAGGTAAGCTAAGTGTGTGGTGGGGCCCACCTGGGGACCCACATAGGGGTGGAGATGGGAGGGATTTCAAAGACTCCTTGAGACCCTCCTTTTTGCAAGAAATTAATCTTACCAATGGTTTTTATAGGGTAATGCTACATGCATACTACATCAGACTCAACACACACTGCATTTAAAAAAAAAATCCCTAAACTACCCCTCCCTCTCCTTCCCTCTTTCTCCCCCTCTCTCTCCTCCGACACCTGCGCCGACCCCGCCGCCACCTTGCACCGCCGCTGCCCTGAGCCGACCCCATCCTAGTCTCCCTCTCTCCCTCCTTCTCTCCCTTCCCACCCAGCCCGCCCTGCGCCGACCCCTCGCTCGTCGCGGCCTCCGCAAGAAAATCCCTCCTCCCTCTCGCAAGCCCTCTCCCTCTCTTCCCCAGCCCAGTCTCCCTCCTTCTCTCCCTCCTGTCTCTCTCCCTCTCCCTCTCCCTTCCCTCTCCTCCTCCCTCCCTTTCTCTCCCTTCGCTTCGGCAACACTGAAGGGACGATGGAGGTAGGGCTGGGGATGGGGATGAAGGAAGAGTGGGGGAGGGAGGGAGGAAGAAGAGGGAGAGAAAGGGGGAGATGGGGAGCGGGATGGGGTGGGGAAGGGGGAGAGTGATGAAGGGTGGAAAGGGTGAGAGGGAGAATGGGCTGGGGTCGGCGTAGGGGGGGTCGGCAGGTGGCGGAGGAGGGAGAGAGGAAAGGAGAGGGAGGGGGTAGTTTAGGAATTTTTATTTTTTTAAAAAAATGCAGTGTGTGATGAGTCAAATGTAGTGTGCAGGTAGGAGCTCTCGTTTTATATTCTCCATCAGGCCCCAAAAGTTAATAGTCAACAGTCATTCGGATCGGTACACAGAAGATCCAACGGTCCAGTAAATTCGGATCTGACCAAAGTTTGTGGGCATGTGAGGACCGTCCGTAGGATCACTTCCCATAACTTTTGACTTATTTTCAAAAAAATTACATGAAGTTGAATATTTCAAAGGCTTTGATGATGATGACAACGAGGACGACGAAGAAGACATACATATGTACACTATCCCTGTGTATAGTGGGGCCAGTGCCCAACATACACTTAGGAGGTGCTCGTGGGCCGGCCTACCCGAGCCTACTTTGGGCCAAGCTTGGATATGTAATTGGGTCTGATTAATTATTGGACATGCTTGGATTTAAGTGATAGAAAGCCCATAGCTCGGTCCGGCATGGCCCGACTTTGTAAGAAATGTATGTAACTTAATTTATTAGTGCTCTAATGCCCACAAAAGTAATGAAAAGCATGTTTCAGCCCTGCCCTATTGATTAAATGGGCAGGTTTGGGCCTAACTTTTATGGCCCGTGTCGGGCCTGGGCTAGTGTCTCTAGCCGGGCCAAGGCGGGCCTGAATTACCAGCCCGGGCCATGAAAAACCCCTACATACACTGCCACTTTTTTTTTCTTTTTTTATTTCTTAAAAGAAATACAATTAGGAATCTTTACTCATTCTCGTTAAAAAAAACAAGAAGGAATCTTTGCCCATAAGTTCCAAGGATCTATCTATGCCTGCAACAACTACCAAATCCATAAATATATCGGACAAAAAAAAGGGCAATGTTTAAAAAACTTGATAACAATTCGTATAGACATTTACACCTATTTCAAGGCTCATTGAGCTTCATTGCAGCA